>CAJHQQ010005288.1:0-18429 GCA_905132885.1 Moricandia moricandioides
CATCAAGAACCAGCCCGGTTGTGCCTACCCAAGAAGATCAAGACAAAGTAGCCTCACATATCTTTCATAAAGAAGAACAGCCTGTTCAGAACGTCATGGTCCCTTTTAAAACAAACATGGTAGCAGAGAAGACACCCATGGAACCTCAGAGAGCTTGTAGAATGAATCAACTAATTGTCTTTGATCCATGTGATTTCCAAGGGCCCTTCTTAGGTACTTTTCTGTTCACTACTTTTGTTTGGTACAAGAAAGGAGAAGTGGAACTATCAAGACACGACTTGGACATGAGACATGTTGTATTTGAGCCTGGAGGAGAGGTCTTGAATCAGAAGAACAAGATCAAACAGATTAAGAAGAGTTCAGCCGCACCAACATTTGATTTTGTAGATTTCTCATCCTTTGAAGATAAGGGGTTGCACGTCTCAGCTCAGCAAGAGTTTCACTATGAAACCAACTGGAGAATGAAGCCAAATCAGTCACGGATCCAACAAACCCGACAACGCAGAAAATGGCCTCCTGATCATCAAGATATTGCTAGTTTTGCAAAACATGTCCGGTTTGGATCTTTCCCAAGAGGAACTTATGTCTGATTGTGCTGGAAGGTTACAAACCTAGTCGTGGAGACCTGGAGAATATTTCCACAAGATTATCACCCTTGGAGAGTGCTCTGTTCGTGCTAGAACAAGTTGGGGTCATAAGGAGTTTGAAGTTGATCAAAAAGACTTGCATCTTGACCATATCAAGATATGGAAGCCACCAGATATGCATCAACTTCAGTACCAATGCAAAGATTATCAAAATGTAATTGGAGATGAAGGAGTCAGTAGAGTCAATGGTGAAGTGATTACTGAAGCAGGAGAAGAACTCATGTTTTCTTCTCAAATCAAAGAGAAACCACCAGAGGAACTTAGTCTACAACAATCTCCAAAGAAACCAACCCGGGGTAACTATCTAAACTCAAAGAAAAACATGAAACCTGATTTGCTTGCTGTGAGTACAGGTCAAACTGTTTTGAGATCTACCATTTGGGAAAAGAGAAGCTATGATAATGATCAGAGTATCAAGAATGGGTTGTTGGCTAAGTTGAAGATGCAACCATCAAACCTTGGAAACTGTCTAGCCGCCAGCCTTGACATAGGGACAGTCCGAGGGTCATATCTCAACAACCACAAGGAGTTAACCATCAAACTCGACTGCCATGGAAACTTAACTCATCAGGGGCTCACGTCGAATTGGAATCAAGTCAAAACCTTCTCATATGAAAGAGTTATGGGTTCTACAAATCGGGTGATCCTGTATTGGCTATCTTTGAACTTTTCTAACTTTAAAACATCTCAATCCTATATATGGCGACCAGGTGAGCATGCTAAGGTAAGTGATCATGTTTTCAAGAGTTCTTTTATCAATTACACAGATATGATGCACTTGTTTTTGTCAAATGAGCCATGTGCAGATTATGATGAAGCTTGGAAGCATACAAGAAGAAAGAACAAGCATGTGGAAGACAAGCGGTTCAAGCCACCTGATTTGGATCAGGATAAGCACCAGGACGTCACTAGTTTCATCCTCATCACAGAAGCACCACCAGAAGCAGCACACAAGCCAAAACCGAGCAAAAACCAATTTGGGATAAGACTATTACTCTTTGATAAACTTTCATGTGCTAACTTGCTTTGTTTCAACATGTCAGGTTTAAGTAATGAATCAGGAACTAAATGGATTAGTGCCTTCTACATATCCAAACCAGTCAGCAACAATGCCTATCAAAGAGGCTTGCAAGGTAAGTGTAATCTGATTTTAAACTTCAATGTTACTGACTTGGTCCCCTCTATTGTAGGTAAAACAGATTTGAGGACAAATCTTTTTGAAGAGGGAGGGGATGATGTGATCCTGGAAAGCACCAAAGAATGGAAGCATGAACCTGAACCTGAAGAGCTTGAGGATGCAACATTTAAGAGTGCATTTGATGTGATCAAGGACCGGATCACTAAGGAGAACAAGGAGAGTCTAGATAAACCACAAGAAGCCACATTGCACCAACAACTTGGTGATGATGCTCTAGCCATTCCTGAAGGTCCCATGACTCGTTCCAGAGTCAAGAAGCTTAAAGAGAATGTTGTTGGATTACTCACTTTACATCCACAACAACAAAGTCTTGGACAAGGTCTGATCCGAGATGTCTTGATCACCATTCAAGCCATCTCTACATCAAGCTGAGTTAGTGTCTAGGCAAGACATGGGGTGTGTGCTCTTTTCCTTGCTTTTGGTTTTGTCCCACGAGGTTTTCCAGGAGGGAGGTTTTTAACGAGGCCACAACTTGTCTACACATCACCTAAGTGCTATTCTCGGTCCAAGACTACATGAAGTTCCATTTTTATTTCATTCTAAACTTATGTTAAACTTAGACTATAGTTTTAGTTCTTTCCTTTTTTGGTTCATGTCGAAACCCTAGAGGATTTGTCTCTGGTTTCTTATTTAAAGGGTTCTCTACACCCTTATATAATCATCCAGTCTTTTAATAAACAAGTTACCTTCATTCTTGTCGGCTCTCTCTCTCTCTAGAAGGTGTCGAGTTCTGGTGTGTAATATCCAGAGACCTAAGGGTGTCTAATTTGGTGTGTCATATCCAAGTTATTCATCTAGGAGTATCAAGAGATCATCCATCCCTCTTGTGTCACCATTCAATCCACACGCCTTGAAGGACTTGAGTCTCTGATTCGTTCTTGCAAGGATCTATCCATTCCCATCAACCAAAGAGCATCCTAGGGACGCGTCAGGAAGCCTATGCTTCATGTGCTAAGTTTGCTGCAGGGCATTACTTTAGAAAGGAAGGCTACTTGTTTTATGACAATAGATTGTGTGTGCCTAATTACTCTTTGAGAGATCTTTTTGTCAGGGAATCCCATGGGGCAGTCTAATGGGACACTTTGGGATTGCCAAAACCTTAAAAGTTTTGCAGGATCACTTCTATTGGCCGCACATGAAGAGAGATGTAGAGAGAATCTGTAGGAGGTGTGCTACTTGCAAGCATGCCAAGTCCCAAGTCCAATCCCAGGGTTTGTATACTCCTTTACCCATTCCACACCATCCCTCGAATGACATCTCAAGGACTTTATTGTTGGTTTGCCTAGAACTAGAACTGGAAAGGTGATGTGATCCTGGAAAGCACCAAAGAATGGAAGCATGAACCTGAACCTGAAGAGCTTGAGGATGCAACATTTAAGAGTGCATTTGATGTGATCAAGGACCGGATCACTAAGGAGAACAAGGAGAGTCTAGATGAACCACAAGAAGCCACATTGCACCAACAACTTGGTGATGATGCTCTAGCCATTCCTGAAGGTCCCATGACTCGTTCCAGAGTCAAGAAGCTTAAAGAGAATGTTGTTGGATTACTCACTTCACATCCACAACAACAAAGTCTTGGACAAGGTCTGATCCGAGATGTCTTGATCACCATTCAAGCCATCTCTACATCAAGCTGAGTTAGTGTCTAGGCAAGACATGGGGTGTGTGCTCTTTTCCTTGCTTTTGGTTTTGTCCCACGAGGTTTTCCAGGAGGAAGGTTTTTAACGAGGCCACAACTTGTCTACACATCACCTAAGTGCTATTCTCGGTCCAAGACTATAGAAGTTTACATTTTATTTCATTCCATTTAAAAAGCTTATGTTAAACTCTCTTTCCTTTTTTGATTCATGTCAAAACCCTAGAGGATTTGTCTCTGGTTTCTTATTTAAAGGGTTCTCTACACCCTATTGTAATCATCCAATCTTTTCTATACAAGTTATATTCATCTTTGCGGCTCTCTCTCTCTCTAAAAGAAGTGTGCCGAGTCTGGTGTGTCATATCCAGAGCCTAAGGGTGTCTAGTTTGGTGTGTAATATCCAAACCATTCATCTAGGAGTATCAAGAGATCATCCATCCCTCTTGTGTCACCATCCAATCCACACGCCTTGAAGGACTTGAGTCTTTTGATTCGTTCTTGCAAGGATTATCCATTCCCATCAACCAAAGAGCATCCTAGGGACGCATCAGGTGGTATCAGAGCAACTTTGGTTGGGAAGTACTCGCTTTCTCTCTTTGCTTTTGTTTCTTGTTTGTGTTCTTTTGTTGTTCATCCGTGTTCAATCTAAATCATCTTGAATAAGCATTAGAACTCTTTTGTTTTAGGGCTGCTCGTGAATGCATGAGAGTTTAGACAAGGATTTTTAGACTTTTCTTATTTGGACTCATCCGAAAACCCTAGAGTGAGAAGAACCCTAGCCGCATGTTCATCTTAGTCGATCACTTTGTGCATTAGTTTAGCTTGTCTATCACCTTGAACACGAGCATATTGAGGCTATTAGGGTGCTAGAAACCCTTAGGAGTGATTAGGAAAAAGCTTAGAAGTGTTTCCTTTTTGCTTGAATCTTTTTCCTTTTTGCTTGCCGATTTCCTTTTCACTTTTGTCTTGCATTGTAAGCTTGTTTGCTTTTCCTTTTTGCTTGTTTTCTTTTTCCTTTTTGCTTGTCTTGTTCCCTAGAAACCTTTTACTGGTTATTTTGGTTACCTTTGCGTGCAGGAAGCATGGAAACCGAGTCTGAAGAAGAAGCTTCACTCGCCAGGAAGGACAAGTATCTCATGGAGGATATGTCGGCTCAACTTAACCAAAACATGGTAGCAACCATGACCAAGATGATGAGGACCAGCCTCAGTGACATCAGAAGAGAGTTGAGAGAAGACATCAGGAGAGCTACTAGTCACTTACCAAACCAAGAGACTAGGAGAGAAGAGAGACCACAAGCCGCACATCAAGCAAATCGCCAAACAACTCGCCAAGAGCATGATGGTTATGAGGAGACTGATGACGAGTATGATCACCTCAGCTCATCCTCAAGAAGACCTAGGCGTGCCCAAGAGAGAAGAGTGAACCAAGGAGATGATCTTGCTGGTTTGAAGATCAAGATACCCCCATTCCATGGCAAAGCTGAGTGGGAGAAGAAGATTGAAAGCCTTGATGGAAAGGAACCAGTCTCTAAGCCATCTAAAGAAGATAAACCATTCTGTTTATTCAGTGAAGAGGTTAAGGAGGCATTGTTACAAGTAATGATGGGTGTGGAGAAGCAAATCAAACGGACCAACACCACACGTCCATCCATTGAAACACAGCATCAAGAACCAGCACCAGTTGCGCCTATCCAAGAAGATCAAGACAAAGTAACCTCCCATATCTTTCATAAAGAAGAGCAGCCTGTTCAGAACGTCATGGTCCCTTTAAACAACACATGGTAGCAGAGAAGACACCCATGGAACCTCAGAGAGCTTGTAGAATGAATCAACTAATTGTCTTTGATCCATGTGATTTCCAAAGGGCCTTCTTAGGTACTTTTCTGTTCACTCCTTTTGTTTGGTACAAGAAAGGAGAAGTGGAACTATCAAGACACGACTTGGATATGAGACATCTTGTATTTGAGCCTGGAGGAGAGGTCTGGAATCAGAAGAACAAGATCAAACAGATTAAGAAGAGTTCAGCCGCACCAACATTTGATTTTGTAGATTTCTCATCCTTTGAAGATAAGGGGTTGCACGTCTCAGCTCAGCAAGAGTTTCACTATGAAACCAACTGGAGAATGAAGCCAAATCAGTCACGGATCCAACAAACCAGACAACACAGAGAATGGCCTTCTGATCATCAAGATATTGCTAGTTTTGCAAAACATGTCGGTTTGGATCTTTCCCAAGAGAAACTTATATCTGATTGTGCTGGAAGGTTACAGACCCACTCGTGGAGACCTAGAGAATGTTTCCACAAGATTATCACCTTTGTAGAGTGCTCTGTTCGTGCTAGAACAAGTTGGGGTCATAAGGAGTTTGAAGTTGATCAAAAGGACTTGCATCTTGACCATATCAAGATATGGAAGCCACCAGATATGCAGCAACTTCAGTACCAATGCAAAGATTATCAAAATGTAATTGGAGATGAAGAAGTCACTAGAGTCAATGGTGAAGTGATTACTGGAGCAGGAGAAGAACTCATGTTTCCTTCTCCAATCAAAGAGAAACCACCAGAGGAACTTAGGCTACAACAATCTCCAAAGAAACCAACCCGGGGTAACTATCTAAACTCAAAGAAAAACATGAAGCCTGATTTGCTTGCTGATGTGATCATGGACCGGATCACTAAGGAGGACAATGAGGAGGGTCTAGATGAGCAACATGAAGGCACAATGCATCAACCATTTGATGAGGATGCTCTAACCATTCCTGAAGGTCCCATGACTCGTTCCAGAGTCAAGAAGCTTAAGGAGAATGTTGTTGGATTACTCACTTCACATCCACAACAAGTAGGTCTTGGACAAGGTTTGATCCGAGATGTCTTGATCACCATTCAAGCCATCTCTACACCAAACTGAGGTAGTGTCTAGGCAGACATGGAGTGCGTGCTCTTTTCCTTGCTTTTGGTTTTGTCCCACGAGGTTTTCTAGAAGGAAGGTTTTTAACGAGGCCACAACATGTCTACAAATCACCTAAGTGCTACACTCGGTCCAAGACTAATAGAAGTTACATGTTATTTCATTTTAAACTTTAGACTATAGTTTTTATTTCTTTCCTTTTTTGAATCATTGTCGAAACCCTAGAGGCATGTCTCTGGTTTCTTATTTAAAGGGTCCCTTATGCCCTATTGTACTCATGCAACCTTTTTCTATTGAAGTCATTCATCTTTTGCGGCTCTCTCTCTCTCTAAAAGAAGTGTGCCGAGTTCTGGTGTGTCATATCCAGAGTTAAGGGTGCTTAGTTTGGTGTGTAATATCCAAACCATTCATCTAGGAGTATCAAGAGTTCATTCATCCCTCTTGTGTCACCATCCGATCCACACGCCTTGAAGGACTTGAGTCTTTAGATTCGTTCTTGCAAGGATTATCCATTCCCATCAACCAAAGAGCATCCTAGGGACGCATCAAGTGGTATCAGAGCAACTTTGGTTGGGAAGTACTCGTTCTCTCTTTGTTTTTGTTTCTTGTTGATTTCTTGTTTACTTTTGTTAATCGCATCCGTGTAGCATCTTGTGTTTCCCGGTTGTGTTCTTTTGTTATGCAATCCGTGTTCAATCTAAATTAACTTGAATAAGCATTAGAACTCTTTTACCTTAGGGCTGCTCGTGACTGCATGAAAGTTTAGACAAGAATTTTAGACTTTCCTTATTTGATTCATCTGGAAACCCTAGTGAGAGAAAAACCCTAAGCCGCATACCTTTGCTTGTCGATTGTTTTGTGTCTTGCTCTGAGTTGTTTATCCCCTAGAACACGAGTAAGAGAAGCTTATTAGGTTGCTAGGAAAGCTTAGAAGAGTTTAGGAAAAAGATTAGAAGCTATTCCATTTTGCTTGAACCGATTTCCTTTTCTTAGGCAATTTCCTTTTCACTTTTGTCTTGCTTTGTACGATTGTTCTCTTTGCCTTTTTACTTGTTTTCTTTTTCCTTTTTGCTTGTCTTCTTCCCTAGAACTCTTTACTGGTTGTCTTGTTTGTTTATAAGCAGGTACAATGGTGTCCGAGTCTGAGGAAGAGGCTGAACTCGTCAGGAGAAACAAACTCCTCATGGAAGCAATGACCAATCAACTTAACCAAAGTATGGTGGCAACCATGACCGAGATGATGAGGACCAACCTCAATGACATCAGAAGAGAGGTAAGAGAGGACATAAGGAGGGCTACTAGTCACTTACCAAACCAAGAGACCAGGAGAGAAGAGAGACCCCAAGCGGCACACCAAGCCAATCGCCAAACCACTCGCCAAGAACATGATGGTTATGAGGAGACTGATGACGAGTATGATCACCTCAGCTCATCCTCAAGAAGACCTAGACGTGCCCATGAGAGGAGAGTGAATCAAGGAGATGATCTTGCCGGTCTGAAGATCAAAATACCCCCATTCCATGGTAAGGCTGATCCGGATGCATATCTTGAGTGGGAGAAGAAGATTGAGCTAGTCTTCCAGTGCAAGCAATACACCAACCACAAGAAGATTCAAATTGCTGCCACTGAGTTCTATGACTATGCTTTGAGTTGGTGGGATCAATACCTCACAACTCGTAGAAGGAATGGAGAAGAACCGGTTGAGACTTGGACAGAGATGAAGTCAATCATGCGCAAGAGGTTTGTTCCAAGCCATTACCTTAGAGACTTGCACCACCGGCTGAGGAAGCTTACCCAAGGTTCTAGATCAGTGGAGGAGTATTACCAAGAGATGGAGTTGCTTATGTTGAGGGCCAACATATCAGAGGATAGAGAAGCAACCATGTCACGGTTCCTTTGTGGCTTAAACCGAGAGATACAAGACAATGTTGAGATGCAACATTATGTGGAGCTAGAAGAGATGCTACACAAGGCCATTCTTGTTGAGCAACAACTCAAGAGGAGAGGGCACTCACGCAATCAGTATGGCTCCAACCGGTTACACCACAACAAGGAAGAGAAGACACCTTATGCTAAGGAGTCTAAACCATTCCAAAAGGACAACAAGTCCTATCCAAGAGAAGAGGCCAAACCGATCAGTGCTCTTGACAAGGGCAAAGGCAAGGTTGAGGCATCTAGTTCCAGAGCTCGTGATGTCAAATGCTTCAAGTGCCAAGGAAGAGGACACTATGCCAATGAGTGTACCAACAAGAGAGTCATGTTCTTGCGAGAAGATGGAGAGTACACCTCAGGAGAAGACAACACCGAGTCTGACCAAGAAGAAACCTAAAGAAGTGCACCTTTTGCACGGATAACTTGGTTTTCCTAGGCTTTGTTGTGAGTGCAGATGGAGTTAAGGTTGATGAAGAGAAGATCAAGGCAATCAAGGAATGGCCGAGTCCAACCTCAGTAGGAGAAGTGAGGAGCTTCCACGGACTTGCCGGCTTCTATAGAAGATTTGTCAAGGACTTTAGCACCATTGCAGCTCCCTTGACTGAAGTTATCAAGAAGGATGTTGGTTTCAAGTGGGGAGAAGCACAAGAGAAGGCTTTCCAGAGCCTAAAAGAGAAGCTTACTCAATCACCTCTTCTTATGCTTCCTGACTTCTCTAAAACTTTTGAAATAGAATGTGATGCATCAGGAATTGGTATTGGTGCCGTGTTGATGCAGGATAGGAAACCCATTGCATACTTCAGTGAGAAGCTTGGAGGAGCCACCCTCAACTATGCAACTTATGACAAAGAGCTCTATGCCTTGGTGAGGGCATTACAAACATGGCAACACTACTTGTGGCCCAAAGAGTTTGTCATCCACACTGATCATGAGTCCCTCAAGTATCTAAAAGGGCAGAGTAAGCTTAGCAAGAGACACGCAAGGTGGGTTGAATTCATTGAGACCTTCCCATACGTGATCAAGTATAAACAAGGTAAGGAGAATGTAGTTGCTGATGCACTATCTCGGAGGTATGTTCTCTTGACCACTCTAGATGCTAAGATACTTGGATTTGAGCAGATAAAAGACATGTATGATACTGATCATGACTTCAAGGAAGCTTATGCTTCATGTGCTAAGTTTGCCTCAGGGCATTACTTTAGAAAGGATGATTACTTGTTCTATGACAATAGATTGTGTGTGCCTAATTGCTCTTTGAGAGATCTTTTTGTCAGGGAATCCCATGGGGGCAGTCTAATGGGACACTTTGGGATTGCCAAGACCTTAAAAGTTTTACAGGATCACTTCTATTGGCCGCACATGAAGAGAGATGTGGAGAGGATATGTGAAAGGTGTGCTACTTGCAAGCATGCCAAGTCCCAAGTTCAAAACCAGGGTTTGTATACTCCTTTACCTATTCCACATCATCCCTGGAATGACATTTCTATGGATTTCATTGTTGGTTTGCCTAGAACTAGGACTGGAAAGGATTCAATCTTTGTTGTAGTTGATAGGTTCTCTAAGATGGCACATTTCATAGCATGTCATAAGACTGATGATGCATTGCATATAGCTAACTTGTTCTTTAAGGAGGTTGTACGTTTGCATGGCATGCCTAGAACCATAGTTTCTGATAGGGACACTAAGTTTCTTAGTTACTTTTGGAAGACACTTTGGTCTAAGTTAGGCACTAAGCTTTTGTTTTCTACTACATGTCATCCACAAACTGATGGGCAAACTGAGGTAGTTAATAGGACTTTAGGAACACTCCTGCGTGCATTCATTAGAAAGAACTTAAGAACATGGGAGGAATACTTGCCACATTGTGAATTTGCATACAATCATGCTATGCATTCTGCTTCTAAGTATTCTCCATTTGAAATTGTTTATGGGTTCAATCCCACCTCTCCTTTGGATCTAATGCCTTTACCTGAGTGTGAAAGGACAAGTCTAGATGGCAAGAAGAAAGCCGAGTTGGTTCAACAGATTCATGAGAAGGCTAGACAAAACATTGAGCAGAAGACCAAGCTTTATGAGAAGCAAGCAAACAAGGGGAGACGTGTGAGGACCTTTGAAGTTGGTGACCAAGTTTGGTTGCACCTAAGGAAGGATAGGTTCCCCAACGAGAGGAAGTCCAAACTGATGCCAAGGGTTGATGGACCCTTTGAGATCGTCCACAAGATCAATGACAATGCCTACAAGCTTGATCTCCAAGGTAAGTACGATGTATCAAATAGCTTCAATGTCACTGATTTGGCTCCTTTTGTTGTAGATGGACCTGATTTGAGGACAAATCCTTTTCAAGAGGGAGGGGATGATGTGATCATGGACCGGATCACTAAGGAGGACAATGAGGAGGGTCTAGATGAGCAACATGAAGCCACAATGCATCAACCATTTGATGAGGATGCTCTAACCATTCCTGAAGGTCCCATGACTCGTTCCAGAGTCAAGAAGCTTAAGGAGAATGTTGTTGGATTACTCACTTCACATCCACAACAAGTAGGTCTTGGACAAGGTTTGATCCGAGATGTCTTGATCACCATTCAAGCCATCTCTACACCAAACTGAGGTAGTGTCTAGGCAGACATGGAGTGCGTGCTCTTTTCCTTGCTTTTGGTTTTGTCCCACGAGGTTTTCTAGAAGGAAGGTTTTTAACGAGGCCACAACATGTCTACAAATCACCTAAGTGCTACACTCGGTCCAAGACTAATAGAAGTTACATGTTATTTCATTTTAAACTTTAGACTATAGTTTTTATTTCTTTCCTTTTTTGAATCATTGTCGAAACCCTAGAGGCATGTCTCTGGTTTCTTATTTAAAGGGTCCCTTATGCCCTATTGTACTCACGCAACCTTTTTCTATTGAAGTCATTCATCTTTTGCGGCTCTCTCTCTCTCTAAAAGAAGTGTGCCGAGTTCTGGTGTGTCATATCCAGAGTTAAGGGTGCTTAGTTTGGTGTGTAATATCCAAACCATTCATCTAGGAGTATCAAGAGTTCATTAATCCCTCTTGTGTCACCATCCGATCCACACGCCTTGAAGGACTTGAGTCTTTAGATTCGTTCTTGCAAGGATTATCCATTCCCATCAACCAAAGAGCATCCTAGGGACGCATCACTTGCTGTGAGTACAGGTCAAACTGTTTTGAGATCTACCATTGTCGAAAAGAGAAGCTACAATGATGATCAGAGTATCAAGAATGGGTTGTTGGTTAAGTTGATGAAGCAACAATCAAACCTTGAAAACTGTCTAGCCGCCAGCCTTGACATAGGGACAGTCCGAGGACCATATCTCAACAACCACAAGGAGTTAACCATCAAACTCGACTGCCATGGAAACTTAACTCATCAGGGGCTCACGTCGAATTGGAATCAAGTCAAAAACTTCTCATATGAAAGAGTTATGGGTTCTACAAATCGGGTGATCCTGTATTGGCTATCTTTGAACTTTTCTAAGTTTAAAACATCTCAATCCTATATATGGCGACCAGGTGAGCATGCTAAGGTAAGTGATCATGTATTCAAGAGTTCTTTTATCAATTACACAGATATGATGCACTTGTTTTTGTCAAAAGAGCCATGTGCAGATTATGATGAAGCTTGGAAGCATATAAGAAGAAAGAACAAGCATGTGGAAGACAAGCGGTTCAAGCCACCTGATTTGGATCAGGATAAGCACCAGGACGTCACTAGCTTCATCCTCATCAAAGAAGCACCACCAGAAGCAGCACACAAGCCAAAACCGAGCAAAAACCAATTTGGGATAAGATTATTACTCTTTGATAAACTTTCATGTGCTAACTTGCTTTGTTTCAACATGTCAGGTTTAAGTAATGAATCAGGACCTAAATGGATTAGTGCCTTCTACATATCCAAACCAGTCAGCAACAATGCCTATCAAAGAGGCTTGCAAGGTAAGTGTAATCTGATTTTAAACTTCAATGTTACTGACTTGGTCCCCTCTATTGTAGGTAAAACAGATTTGAGGACAAATCTTTTTGAAGAGGGAGGGGATGATGTGATCCTGGAAAGCACCAAAGAATGGAAGCATGAACCTGAACCTGAAGAGCTTGAGGATGCAACATTTAAGAGTGCATTTGATGTGATCAAGGACCGGATCACTAAGGAGTGTTAGAAAATGAAGAACAGAGTGAAGAACAGAGTGAAGAACAAGAGAGAGAGAGAACCGGGAGAGAAAGAGAGAAGGATACTCGACAAGAGAGAGAGAGTAAAGAAGGATCTGATTTCCTTGATTAATTCTAGTCTGAGGCATACAATATAAATAGAATAAGCTTGGTGCAACAAGACAATAAGGAAACAATAAACTAATGGGGACTGGTCGAGGACAGTGACCTTTGTGGTCTGGCCGAGGGAAGGGAAAGGGACAGCTCCCAAACGGTCCACACCTTAAATGGAACATGTGATCTTTCCATTTAAATAATCTTCTTGCCTCAGACAAGCTCCCAACGGCTCCTTGACTTTCTGAGGATGATCTAGGCGAGTTTGAACTTCCCTTGTCTTCCAAGGTAAGTTAGGTTGAGCCTTGGTAGCTTGAGATGCAAGTATGTACGGAATGCCTTGTCTTCCAAGCTTATGCACATCCGAGTAATCCTCTCCTTATTTCATCCTCTTTATTCCTTTGAGTCAATACTCCCCCTCAAGCTTAGCCATAACATATGGTTAAGCTTGGAACTATGAAGACACCCCTCATTAAAACCTTTGTATGAAAAACCCAATGGGATAAAAACATACAAAGGAAAAAGAGTAGGTACTTCATAGCTAAGAGGAGCCTGATCTAGATAGGTCTATGAGTCCTAGTCTCGGATGGATGGACTCACAGACTTTGGTGCTTGCTCCCTTAGTGAAGATGTCTGCTAGTTGATCTTCACTTCTTGTGTAGCAAGGAAGAATCACCTTCTGTTCCACTGCCTGTCTCACTTTGTGACAATCCACCTCTATATGTTTTGTCCTTTCATGGAAGACTGAGTTTGATGCTATATGTATGGCCGCCTGGTTATCACAGTGCATTGTGATTGGTGATCTTGTCTCTATACTTAGGTCTGTAAGCAAGTTGGTACGGCCGTGGAATGGCTGTCTCTCCCTGGATCACTTGAAGGGGGGCGTGGATGGATGATAGATGATGAGGATGGTCTTCTCCTTCAAGCTGTGGAAGGCTATAAGGATGTTTTGCTGCTCCTGAGACACAGGTGCACCCTGCTTGATGTCTAGGATGGATCACAGAAGGTCACTCTTCTTAATGTGATATAGAATTGTTCACCTACGTGAACAAAGAGACAAGAGTCTCCAAGGATCGATCTGGTTTGCACCAAAGAAAATAAATTTATTGAATGAAAGTTTTTTTCATACAAAACGTGGTGCTGCTGTTAAAAGCATAAAACAAAAAACCCTAAACCCAAACCGAGTCGGTTTGGTGAAAATCAAGTCCTAATCCTATTGCTAATTGGTTTAAGATAACCAAACTAAATCCTAATTGGTTTAAACTTAATGAAATCATAAATAAACTGAAAATAAACCATATTAGGCGTGCCTAATCTTCTTGGGCCAGTCATAATCCAAGCTGGCTTGTCTTTCCACTTTTTGGGCCGATAGAGGCCATTTTCGAACAACTCTTGCTTGGGCTCGATCCATCTTGTTCCTGGTTCGACCAAGTGCCTCATTAAGCTCATTTTGATGATGAAAATGCTCCTGATAATCCAATTGCACCTCTGGTTCTTCATCGTCCATTTCCAACTCATTTCTTGACCATGTCGGTTTAACCAGTCCATTTCGCGACCATACAAGATCACCCATTTCATTTCCTCTCCAACCAGCTTCCTTTCACCCATTTCCTGGTCAATAAGGTTGCATACTAGACGTCCATGTTGGTCCATAGTCACTCCTATCTTTATAAAGGCCTCATAGAGGTCCATAGCCTTCTCTCGGTCCAATACCTCATGAATAAGGCCAATAAGCTCTCCAATAATCCCATTAGGTCGTCCTGTGACCCATTTCCTTTCTGGTACATGGATTGACTTCCAAAAATTGAGTTTTAAGCTGATCCAGGTCGCACCATTCCCTCCTCCTTTAAAAGGATTTGTCCTCAAATCCAGCTCTTCAAGGATGAATGGACAGTCCAATCTCAGCTTCTTTGTTTCTCTTTGGAACAAGGTGTTGTTTAATCCTTTTTGCACGTTTATATTCTCTCCAGGCTCAAACACAAAGCTTTGTAAAGTCTTCACACGTCCTAGATGCTGCACTGAACTATGCACATTACAAGCAACACTTAGAGCTAGCAATTTCTGCTCCTTGTTTAACTCAGATCTCATTGCCTCTAATTGAGCTTCTTTCCACTTATACCAAACACAAGCCTTGATTTTAGACTTCTGGGAATGTGATCTCAGATTAGACTCACCAGAAACTACCTTTGGCTCTTCCAGTTCATGCAAGAAACCTTCCAAATAAAGCTTCAATGTTGCTGCTATTTCGATTAGGGTGTTGTTGATGCTCTTATGCACACACAAGCTCCGTCCTGGTTCAAAAACAAGGTGTTGCAGGCCCTTGACAACTCTCAGATGCTCCACTAAGCTGAGCTGAAGACATACCATAGGTTTGATTAGTAGATCACAAGAAAAATATTCAATGACTTCACCTTCTTCAACCATAGTTGTAAATGCAGATTCATGAGCTTTAGGTGATTCATTAAGCACTCCTTCTTCATCTTGGTTTTGACCAGGCACGTGATCACATACAACTAATGATCTCTCCTCTTGTTTCAGATGGATTTCCAAGTTTTCTGCTTGACAAAGAGTGGTTGGTTCTGATTCAAACTCTTGTTCTCTCTCATTCTGTTTTGCTGCAGTTTCTTGTTTCTTCTCTGCTGGTTCCTTCTTGTAACAACTTAGCTCATCATCTTTGGATTCTGGACGTGGGACTGACCTCTGTTGTGGGTCTTTCATCACAGCAGTGAGTGATTGATCTATCATGTTCCTGAGGTGTTCCTTGAACTGTGGGCTTTGCAATTCATCAAGATATGCTTCATGTAGCTGCAACTTTCTTTGTTCCTCACGACTATAGTAGGACTTTGGCTCATCTCTGGATGTCCTAACACGTCCTTTATCTTCCCTAGCTTGGCTTTGCATCCTTTCCAAATCAGTTTGCCCATACCTCTTGGCAACAAACCTTTTCTTCATGACATCCTTCATCTCATACCAAGAAGAAATCTGTTGCTCTCCATATTGTCTCCTAGTATTAGCTGTCTGATACCACCAATCAAGTGCATATCCATATAAACCAGTAGATGCCAATTGAGCCTGCTTCTCTGCTGTGTACCCCTGACACTTGATAATTAAATCCATCTCCTTTTCCCACTCTAGGTATGTATCTGGATCAAAGTCTCCATAGAAGGGTGGAATCTGGATCTGTTTTTTTCTTCTTTGCAACTCCCTTGTTGCTTTGCGCTCAGCATTCTCTTCATGGTTTCTTTTTCTTTCAAAAGAATACATATGAGACTGCTGGATATGATAGATCACGTGATTTAGGTTAAGAACAAAATCCCCAAACCTTCAAGTGGCTCTGATACCACTTGGTACGGCCGTGGAATGGCTGTCTCTCCCTGGATCACTTGAAGGGGGGCGTGGATGGATGATAGATGATGAGGATGGTCTTCTCCTTCAAGCTGTGGAAGGCTATAAGGATGTTTTGCTGCTCCTGAGACACAGGTGCACCCTGCTTGATGTCTAGGATGGATCACAGGAGATCACTCTTCTTAATGTGATATAGAATTGTTCACCTACGTGAACAAAGAGACAAGAGTCTCCAAGGATCGATCTGGTTTGCACCAAAGAAAATAAATTTATTGAATGAAAGTTTTTTTCATACAAAACGTGGTGCTGCTGTTAAAAGCATAAAACAAAAAACCCTAAACCCAAACCGAGTCGGTTTGGTGAAAATCAAGTCCTAATCCTATTGCTAATTGGTTTAAGATAACCAAACTAAATCCTAATTGGTTTAAACTTAATGAAATCATAAATAAACTGAAAATAAACCATATTAGGCGTGCCTAATCTTCTTGGGCCAGTCATAATCCAAGCTGGCTTGTCTTTCCACTTTTTGGGCCGATAGAGGCCATTTTCGAACAACTCTTGCTTGGGCTCGATCCATCTTGTTCCTGGTTCGACCAAGTGCCTCATTAAGCTCATTTTGATGATGAAAATGCTCCTGATAATCCAATTGCACCTCTGGTTCTTCATCGTCCATTTCCAACTCATTTCTTGACCATGTCGGTTTAACCAGTCCATTTCGCGACCATACAAGATCACCCATTTCATTTCCTCTCCAACCAGCTTCCTTTCACCCATTTCCTGGTCAATAAGGTTGCATACTAGACGTCCATGTTGGTCCATAGTCACTCCTATCTTTATAAAGGCCTCATAGAGGTCCATAGCCTTCTCTCGGTCCAATACCTCATGAATAAGGCCAATAAGCTCTCCAATAATCCCATTAGGTCGTCCTGTGACCCATTTCCTTTCTGGTACATGGATTGACTTCCAAAAATTGAGTTTTAAGCTGATCCAGGTCGCACCACAAGTTCTTGATCCAGATGAGTTCACTTGTAAGCTTCCTCATTGCCCTATACTATGCTTCAGCACTTGAGCATGATATCACCTTTTGCTTCTTACTTTTCCAAGTAACCAAGTTGCCTCCAATGAAGGTGCAATAGCCAGTTGTAGACCTTCTGTCTATCCTATCACCAGCCCAATCTGCATCACAATATCCCACAATCTCTGTGCTCTTATTGCATCCCATCCATACACCTTGGCCAGGAGCTTCCCTCAGGTATCTCAAGATCCTTTCCATCATGTTCCAATGATGCACTTTAGGTGTTTGCATATGCTGGCTGACTTGGTTCACAGCAAAGCAGATGTCTGGTCTTGTGATGGTGAGATATATCAGCTTCCCAACCATTCTTCTATAGAGTTTGAAGTCTCCAAATGACTCATCTTCAAACTCCCCCTCACGCAAGACCTTGTATCCTTCTTCCAATGGTGTTTTGGCTACTCTTCCTCCAAGTTTTCCTGCCTCATTTAAAAGATCAAGTGTGTACTTTCTTTGGGATAAGAAGAGCCCCTCTTTAGATCGGCATATTTCTATCCCTAGAAAGTACTTTAGCTCACCCAAATCTTTAATATCAAAAGTAGACTTAAGAAAAGTTTTGGTTGAGATGATACCTTCCTTATTACTTCCTGTGATGATGATATCATCTACATAGATAAGGATCACCACAATTCCTTGCTTGCTTCTGAGGGTAAAGAGTGTATGATCAGCTTCTGATTTTACAAACCCTCTTCCATTAAGGGTTGTACTCAATTTGTGATACCAGGCTCTTGGAGACTGTTTCAATCCATAGATAGCCTTCTTTAATCTCAAGACATTACCAGGTTTGACAAACTCTTCCATACCAGGGGGTGGTCTCATGTAGACCTCATCCTCAAGTTCTCCTTGAAGGAAAGCATTCTTGACATCCATTTGCCACAAGTCCCACTCTAAGTTAACTGCCAAGGAGAGTAGAATCCTTATAGTGTGAAGCTTAGCTACTGGTGCAAATGTATCCAGATAGTCTTCTCCATAGACTTGAGTATATCCTCTTGCAACCAGCCTTGTCTTCTTTCTTTCTGGCTTTCCATTAGCTAGGTACTTGATGGTGAAGAGCAAGCGACTTGTTACTGCTTTCTTGCCTTTAGGGAGCTCAGTTTCATACCAAGTGTCATTCTTGATCATGGCACCAATCTCATTCTTGATGGTGATTATCTGTTTTTGGCCAAGGTTGTTAACTTGAAGAGATGAAAATGAACAAAAGAGAGAGATGAGATGGAGGCAAAATATTGACATCAAGAGAAGAGAAGAACATCTGTGTACATAGGCAAGTGACATAGTTGACTACATGCCTCAACTACATGTGAGCTGATATAGTCAACTACCTGCCTCAACTACATACGAGCTGATATAGTCGACTACATGCATCGACTACATGCATCAACTACATAGGCAAGTGATATAGTTGACTAT
>CAJHQQ010005289.1:0-18420 GCA_905132885.1 Moricandia moricandioides
TGATCAACTCTAAGGTAGTGTCACTTAGCTCATCCAGGTCATTTAGCTCAGTCACACTCACATCAGCTGGTGTTAGCTCAGTATGCTCGCTTTTCTTCCATCCTGGTTTGTCCTTTGTTTGATGATCAGTTGCCTCGGCCATGGTTACATCAATCAATATCATTGGAGTTATGATGAGGAAATTATCCCACTTTTAACCAAAGTGATTCTAGTTTACCCTGTTTCGAGATTTGGCAATATCTTCTTGATAAAAATAAAACCAGAACGAATCACGATGTACGAATCTTGATTTGGACTCATAAATCAGTTTAGAATCACCCTGAAGTTGAATCAAGATCATAGGAGTTATGATGAAGAAGTTATCCCACTTTTAACCGAAGTGATTCCAGTTTACCATGTTTGGAGATTTGGCAATTTCTTCTTGATTCTAATCAAACCAAAATGAATCAAGATGTAAGAATCTTGATTTGGACTCATAAATCAGGGTAGAATCATCCTGAAGTTGAATCAAGATCATAGGAGTTATGATGAAGAAGTTATCCCACTTTTAACCGAAGTGACTCCAGTTTACCCTGTTTGGAGATTTGGCAATTTCTTCTTGATTCTAATCAAACCAGAATGAATCAAGATGTAAGAAGCTGTATTTGGACTCATAAATCAGTGGATAATCACCCTGAAGTTAAATCAATATCATTGGAGTTATGATGAAGAAGTTATCCCACTTTTAACCGAAGTGATTCCAGTTTACCATGTTTGGAGATTTGGCAATATCTTCTTGATTTTAATCAAACCAGAATGATTCAAGATGTAAGAATCTTGATTAGGACTCATAAATCAGTGTAGAATCATCCTGAAGTTGAATCAAGATCATTGGAGTTATGATGAAGAAGTTATCCCACTTTTAACCGAAGTGATTCCAGTTTGCCCTGTTTGGAGAGTTGACAATTTCTTCTTGATACTAATAAAACCATAATGAATCAAGATGTAAGAATCTTGATCTGGACTCATAAATCAGTGTAGAATCACCCTGAAGTTGAATCAAGATCATAGGAGTTATGATGAAGATGTTTTCCCACTTTTTACCGAAGTGACTCCAGTTTACCCTGTTTGGAGATTTGGCAATTTCTTCTTGATTCTAATCAAACGAGAATGAATCAAGATGTAAGAATCTTGATTTGGACTCATAAATCAGTGTATAATCATCCTGAAGTTGAATCAAGATCATAGGAGTTATGATGAAGAAGTTATCCCACTTTTCACCAAAGTGACTCCAGTTTACCCTGTTTGGAGATTTGTCAATTTCTTCTTGATTCTAATCAAACCAGAATGTATCAAGACGTAAGAAGCTTTATATGGACTTATAAATCAGTGGATAATCACCCTGAATTTGAATCAATATCATAGGAGTTATGATGAAGATGTTATTCCACTTTTAACCGAAGTGATTCCAGTTTACCCTATTTGGAGATTTGGCAATTTCTTCTTGATTCTAATGAAACCAGAATGAATCAAGATGTAAGAATCTTTATTTGGACTCATAAATCAGTGTAGAATCATCCTGAAGTTGAAACAAGATCATAGGAGTTATGATGAAGAAGTTATCCCACTTTTAACCGAAGTGATTCCAGTTTGCCCTGTTTGGAGAGTTGGCAATTTCTTCTTGATTCTAATCAAACCAGAATGAATAAAGATGTAAGAAGCTTTATTTGGACTCATAGATCAGTTTAGAATCACCCTAAAGTTAAATCAATATCATTGGAGTTATGATGAAGAAGTTATCCCACTTTTAACCAAAGTGATTCCAGTTTACCCTGTTTGGAGATTTGGCAGCTTCTTCTTGATACTAATAAAACCATAATGAATCAAGATGTAAGAATGTTGATCTGGACTCATAAATCAGTGTAGAATCACCCTGAAGTTGAATCAATATCATAGGAGTTATGATGAAGATGTTATTCCACTTTTAACCGAAGTGAGTTTACCCTGTTTGGAGATTTGGCAATTTATTCTTTATTCTAATCGAACCAGAATGTATCAAGATTTAAGAAGCTTTATTTTGACTCATAAATCAGTGGATAATCACCCTGAAGTTGAATCAATATCATTGGAGTTATGATGAAGAAGTTATCCCACTTTTAACCGAAGTGACTCCAGTTTGCCCTGTTTGGAGAGTTGGCAATTTCTTCTTGATTCTAATCAAACCAGAATGAATAAAGATGTAAGAAGCTTTATTTGGACTCACAAATCAGTTTAGAATCACCCTGAAGTTAAATCAATATCATTGGAGTTATGATGAAGAAGTTATCCCACTTTTAACCGAAGTGATTCCAGTTTACCCTGTTTGGAGATTTGGCAACTTCTTCTTGATACTAATAAAACCATAATGAATCAAGATGTAAGAATCTTGATATGGACTCATAAATCAGTGTAGAATCACCCTGAAGTTGAATCAAGATCATAGGAGTTTTGATGAAGATGTTTTCCCACTTTTTACCGAAGTGACTCCAGTTTACCCTGTTTGAAGATTTGGCAATTTATTCTTGATACTAATAAAACCAGAAAGAATCATGATGTAAGAAGATTGATTTGGACTCATTAATCAGTGTAGAATCACCCTGGAGTTGAATCAATATCATTGGAGTTATGATGAAGAATTTATCCCACTTTTTACCGAAGTGATTCTAGTTTACCCTGTTTGGAGATTTGGTAATTTCTTCTTGATACAAATAAAACCAGAATGAATCACGATGTAAGAATCTATTTGGACTCAAAAATCATTTTAGAATCACCCTGAAGTTGAATTAAGATCATAGGAGTTATGATGAAGAAGTTATCCCACTTTTAACCGAAGTGACCCCAGTTTACCCTGTTTGGAGATTTGGCAATTTCTTCTTGATTCTAATCAAAATAGAATGTATCAAGATGTAAGAAGCTTTATTTTGACTCATAAATCTGTGGATAATTACCCTGAAGTTTAATCAATATCATTGGAGTTATGATGAAGAAGTTATCCCATTTTTAACCGAAGTGATTCCAGTTTGCCCTGTTTGAAGAGTTGGCAATTTCTTCTTGATACTAATAAAACCATAATGAATCAAGATGTAAGAATCTTTATCTGTACTCATAAACCAGTGTACAATCACCCTGAAGTTGAATCAAGATCATAGGAGTTATGATGAAGAAGTTATCCCACTTTTAACAGAAGTGATTCCAGTTTGCCCTGTTTGGAGAGTTGGCAATTTCTTCTTGATTCTAATCAAACCAGAATGAATAAAGATGTAAGAAGATTTATTTGGACTCATAAATCAGTTTAGAATCACCCTGAAGTTAAATCAATATCATTGGAGTTAGGATGAAGAAGTTATCCCACTTTTAACCGAAGTGATTCCAGTTTACCCTGTTTGGAGATTTGGCAACTTCTTCTTGATACTAATAAAAACATAATGAATCAAGATGTAATAATCTTGATCTGGACTCATAAATCAGTGTAGAATCACCCTGAAGTTGAATCAAGATCATAGGAGTTTTGATGAAGATGTTTTCCCACTTTTTACCGAAGTGACTCCAGTTTACCCTGTTTGAAGATTTGGCAATTTATTCTTGATACTAATAAAACCAGAATGAATCACGATGTAAGAAGCTTGATTTGGACTCATTAACCAGTGTAGAATCACCCTGGAGTTGAATCAATATCATTGGAGTTATGAGGAAGAAGTTATCTCACTTTTAACCGAAGTGATTTCTAGTTTACCCTGTTTGGAGATTTGGCAATTTCTTCTTGATAAAAATAAAACCAGAATGAATCACGATGTAAGAATCTTGATTTGGACTCAAAATTCATTTTAGAATCACCCTGAAGTTGAATCAAGATCATAGGAGTTATGATGAAGAAGTTATCCGACTTTTAACCGAAGTGACTCCAGTTTACCCTGTTTGGAGATTTGGCAATTTCTTCTTGATTATAATCAAAATAGAATGTATCAGGATGTAAGAAGCTTTATTTTGACTTATAAATCAGTGGCTAATTACCCTGAAGTTTAATCAATATCATTGGAGTTATGATGAAAAAGTTATCCCACTTTTAACCGAAGTGATTCTAGTTTACCCTGTTTGGAGATTTGGCAATTTCTTCTTGATAAAAATAAAACCAGAATGAATCAGGATGTAAAAATCTTGATTTGGACTCATAAATCAGTTTAGAATCACCCTGAAGTTGAATCAAGATCATAGGAGTTATGATGAAGAAGTTATCCTACTTTTAACCGAAGTGATTCCTATTTACCCTTTTTGGAGATTTGGCAATTTATTCTTGATACTAATAAAACCAGAATGAATCACGATGTAAGAAGCTTGATTTGGACTCATTAATCAGTGTATAATCACCCTGTAGTTGAATCAATATCATTGGAGTTATAATGAAGAAGTTATCCCACTTTTAACCGAAATGACTCCAGTTTACCCTGTTTGGAGATTTGGCAATTTCTTCTTCATACTAATAAAACAAGAATGAATCACGATGTAAGAAGCTTGATCTGGACTCATAAATCAGTGTAGAATCACCCTGAAATTGAATCAAGATCATATGATGAAGAAGTTATCCCACTTTTAACCGAAGTGACTCCAGTTTATCCTGTTTGGAGATTTGACAATTTCTTCTTGATTCTAATCAAAACAAAATGAATCAAGATGTAAGAAGCTTTATTTGGACTCATAAATCAGTGTATAATCACCCTGAAGTTAAATAATTAGCATTGGAGTTATGATGAAGAAGTTATCCCACTTTTAACCGAAGTGATTCTAGTTTATCTTGTTTGGAGATTTGGCAATTTCTTCTTGTACTAACAAAACCAGAATGGATCACGATGTAAGAAGCTTGATTTGGACTCATAAATCAGTGTAGAATCACCCTGAAGTTGAATCAAGATCATACGAGTTATGATGAAGATGTTTTCCCACTTTTAACCGAAGTGATTCCAGTTTACCCTGTTTGGAGATTTGGCAATTTCTTCTTGATTCTAATCAAACCAGAATGAATCAAGATGTAAGAAGCTTGATTTGGACTCATTAATCAGTGTAGAATCACCCTGGAGTTGAATCAATATCATTGGAGTTATGATGAAGAAGTTATCCCACTTTTAACCGAAGTGATTCTAGTTTACCCTGTTTGGAGATTTGGCAATTTCTTCTTGATACAAATAAAACCAGAATGAATCACGATGTAAGAATCTTGATTTGGACTCAAAAATCATTTTAGAATCACCCTGAAGTTGAATCAAGATCATAGGAGTTTTGAGGAAGATGTTTTCCCACTTTTACCGAAGTGACTCCAGTTTACCCTGTTTTTAAGATTTGGCAATTTCTTCTTGATACTAATAAAACAAGAATGAATCACGATGTAAGAATCTTGATTTGGACTCATTAATCAGTGTAGAATCACCCTGGAGTTGAATCAATATCATTGGAGTTATGATGAAGACGTTATCCCACTTTTAACCGAAGTGATTCTAGTTTACCCTGTTTGGAGATTTGGCAATTTCTTCTTGATACAAATAAAACCAGAATGAATCACGATGTAAGAATCTTGATTTGGACTCAAAAATCATTTTAGAATCACCCTGAAGTTGAATCAAGATCATAGGAGTTATGATGAAGAAGTTATCCCACTTTTAACCGAAGTGACTCCAGTTTACCCTGTTTGGAGATTTGGCAATTTCTTCTTGATTCTAATCAAAATAGAATGTATCAAGATGTAAGAAGCTTTATTTTGACTCATAAATCAGTGGATAATTACCCTGAAGTTTAATCAATATCATTGGAGTTATGATGAAAAAGTTATCCCACTTTTAACCGAAGTGATTCTAGTTTACCCTGTTTGGAGATTTGGCAATTTCTTCTTGATACAAATAAAACCAGAATGAATCACGATGTAAGAATCTTGATTTGGACTCATAAATCAGCTTAGAATCACCTTGAAGTTGAATCAAGATCATAGGAGTTTTGATGAAGAAGTTATCCTACTTTTAACCGAAGTTATTCCTATTTACCCTTTTTCGAGATTTGGCAATTTATTCTTGATACTAATAAAACCAGAATGAATCACGATGTAAGAAGCTTGATTTGGACTCATTAATCAGTGTATAATCACCCTGTAGTTGAATCAATATCATTGGAGTTATAATGAAGAAGTTATCCCACTTTTAACCGAAATGACTCCAGTTTACCCTGTTTGGAGATTTGGCAATTTCTTCTTGATACTAATAAAACAAGAATGAATCACGATGTAAGAAGCTTGATCTGGACTCATAAATCAGTGTAGAATCACCCTGAAATTGAATCAAGATCATATGATGAAGAAGTTATCCCACTTTTAACCGAAGTGACTCCAGTTTATCTTGTTTGGAGATTTGACAATTTCTTCTTGATTCTAATCAAAACAAAATGAATCAAGATGTAAGAAGATTTATTTGGACTCATAAATCAGTGTATAATCACCCTGAAGTTAAATAATTAGCATTGGAGTTATGATGAAGAAGTTATCCCACTTTTAACCGAAGTGATTCTAGTTTATCTTGTTTGGAGATTTGGCAATTTCTTCTTGTACTAACAAAACCAGAATGGATCACGATGTAAGAAGCTTGATTTGGACTCATAAATCAGTGTAGAATCACCCTGAAGTTGAATCAAGATCATACGAGTTATGCTGAAGATGTTTTCCCACTTTTAACCGAAGTGATTCCAGTTTACCCCGTTTGGAGATTTGGCAATTTCTTCTTGATTCTAATCAAACCAGAATGAATCAAGATGTAAGAAGCTTGATTTGGACTCATTAATCAGTGTAGAATCACCCTGGAGTTGAATCAATATCATTGGAGTTATGATGAAGAAGTTATCCCACTTTTAACCGAAGTGATTCTAGTTTACCCTGTTTGGAGATTTGGCAATTTCTTCTTGATACAAACAAAACCAGAATGAATCACGATGTAAGAATCTTGATTTGGATTCATAAATCAGTTTAGAATCACCTTGAAGTTGAATCAAGACCATAGGAGTTATGATGAAGAAGTTATCCTACATTTAACCGAAGTGATTCCTATTTACCCTTTTTGGAAAATTGGCAATTTATTATTGATACTAATAAAACCAGAATGAATCACGATGTAAGAAGCTTGATTTGGACTCATTAATCAGTGTATAATCACCCTGTAGTTGAATCAATATCATTGGAGTTATAATGAAGAAGTTATCCCACTTTTAACCGAAATGACTCCAGTTTACCCTGTTTGGAGATTTGGCAATTTCTTCTTGATACTAATAAAACAAGAATGAATCACGATGTAAGAAGCTTGATCTGGACTCATAAATCAGTGTAGAATCACCCTGAAATTGAATCAAGATCATATGATGAAGAAGTTATCCCACTTTTAACCGAAGTGACTCCAGTTTATCCTGTTTGGAGATTTGACAATTTCTTCTTGATTCTAATCAAAACAAAATGAATCAAGATGTAAGAAGCTTTATTTGGACTCATAAATCAGTGTATAATCACCCTGAAGTTAAATAATTAGCATTGGAGTTATGATGAAGAAGTTATCCCACTTTTAACCGAAGTGATTCTAGTTTATCTTGTTTGGAGATTTGGCAATTTCTTCTTGTACTAACAAAACCAGAATGGATCACGATGTAAGAAGCTTGATTTGGACTCACAAATCAGTGTAGAATCACCCTGAAGTTGAATCAAGATCATACGAGTTATGCTGAAGATGTTTTCCCACTTTTAACCGAAGTAATTCCAGTTTACCCTGTTTGGAGATTTGGCAATTTCTTCTTGATTCTAATCAAACCAGAATGAATCAAGATGTAAGAAGCTTGATTTGGACTCATTAATCAGTGTAGAATCACCCTGGAGTTGAATCAATATCATTGGAGTTATGATGAAGAAGTTATCCCACTTTTAACCGAAGTGATTCTAGTTTACCCTGTTTGGAGATTTGGCAATTTCTTCTTGATACAAATAAAACCAGAATGAATCACGATGTAAGAATCTTGATTTGGACACAAAAATCAGTTTAGAATCACCCTGAAGTTGAATCAAGATCATAGGAGTTTTGATGAAGATGTTTTCCCACTTTTTTACCGAAGTGACTCCAGTTTATCCTGTTTAAAGATTTGGAAATTTCTTCTTGATACTAATAAAACCAGAATGAATCACGATGTAAGATTCTTGATTTGGACTCATTAATCAGTGTAGAATCACCCTGGAGTTGAATCAATATCATTGGAGTTATGATGAAGAAGTTATCCCACTTTTAACCGAAGTGATTCTAGTTTACCCTATTTGGAGATTTGGCAATTTCTTCTTGATACAAATAAAACCAGAATGAATCACGATGTAAGAAGCTTGATCTGGACTCATAAATCATTTTAGAATCACCCTGAAGTTGAATCAAGATCTTATGATGAAGAAGTTATCCCACTTTTAAACGAAGTGACTCCAGTTTATCCTGTTTGGAGATTTGAGAATTTCTTCTTGATTCTAATCAATACAAAATGAATCAAGATGTAAGAAGCTTCATTTGGACTCATAAATCAGTGTATAATCACCCTGAAGTTAAATAATTAGCATTGGAGTTATGATGAAGAAGTTATCCCACTTTTAACCGAAGTGATTCTAGTTTATCTTGTTTGGAGATTTGGCAATTTCTTCTTGTACTAACAAAACCAGAATGGATCACGATGTAAGAAGCTTGATTTGGACTCAAAAATCATTTTAGAATCACCCTGAAGTTGAATCAAGATCATACGAGTTATGCTGAAGAAGTTATCCCACTTTTAACCGAAGTGACTCCAGTTTACCCTGTTTGGAGATTTGGCAATTTCTTCTTGATTCTAATCAAAATAGAATGTATCAAGATGTAAGAAGCTTTATTTTGACTCATAAATCAGTGGATAATTACCCTGAAGTTTAATCAATATCATTGGAGTTATGATGAAGAAGTTATCCCACTTTTAACCGAAGTGATTCTAGTTTACCCTGTTTGGAGATTTGGCAATTTCTTCTTGATACAAATAAAACCAGAATGAATCACGATGTAAGAATCTTGATTTGGACTCATAAATCAGTTTAGAATCACCCTGAAGTTGAATCAAGATCATAGGAGTTATGATGAAGAAGTTATCCTACTTTTAACCGAAGTGATTCCTATTTACCCTTTTTGGAGATTTGGCAATTTATTCTTGATACTAATAAAACCAGAATGAATCACGATGTAAGAAGCTTGATTTGGACTCAATAATCAGTGTATAATCACCCTGTAGTTGAATCAATATCATTGGAGTTATAATGAAGAAGTTATCCCACTTTTAACCGAAATGACTCCAGTTTACCCTGTTTGGAGATTTGGCAATTTCTTCTTGATACTAATAAAACAAGAATGAATCACGATGTAAGAAGCTTGATCTGGACTCATAAATCAGTGTAGAATCACCCTGAAATTGAATCAAGATCATATGATGAAGAAGTTATCCCACTTTTAACCGAAGTGCCTCCAGTTTATCCTGTTTGGAGATTCGACAATTTCTTCTTGATTCTAATCAAAACAAAATGAATCAAGATGTAAGAAGCTTTATTTGGACTCATAAATCAGTGTATAATCACCCTGAAGTTAAATAATTAGCATTGGAGTTATGATGAAGAAGTTATCCCACTTTTAACCGAAGTGATTCTAGTTTATCCTGTTTGGAGATTTGGCAATTTCTTCTTGTACTAACAAAACCAAAATGGATCACAACGTAAGAAGCTTGATTTGGACTCATAAATCAGTGTAGAATCACCCTGAAGTTGAATCAAGATTATACGAGTTATGCTGAAGATGTTTTCCCACTTTTAACCGAAGTGTTTCCAGTTTACCCTGTTTGGAGATTTGGCAATTTCTTCTTGATTCTAATCAAACCATAATGAATCAAGATGTAAGAAGCTTGATTTGGACTCATTAATCAGTGTAGAATAACCCTGGAGTTGAATCAATATCATTGGAGTTATGATGAAGAAGTTATTTAACCGAAGTGATTCTAGTTTACCCTGTTTGGAGATTTGGCAATTTCTTCTTGATACAAATAAAACCAGAATGAATCACGATGTAAGAATCTTGATTTGGACTCATTAATCCGTGTAGAATCACCCTGGAGTTGAATCAATATCATTGGAGTTATGATGAAGAAGTTATCCCACTTTTAACCGAAGTGATTCTAGTTTACCCTGTTTGGAGATTTGGCAATTTCTTCTTGATACAAATAAAACCAGAATGAATCACGATGTAAGAATCTTGATTTGGACTCAAAAATAATTTTAGAATCACCCTGAAGTTGAATCAAGATCATAGGAGTTATGATGAAGAAGTTATCCCACTTTTAACCGAAGTGACTCCATTTTACCCTGTTTGGAGATTTGGCAATTTATTCTTGATACTAATAAAACCAGAATGAATCACGATGTAAGAATCTTGATTTGGACTCAAAAATCATTTTAGAATCACCCTGAATTTGAATCAAGATCATAGGAGTTATGATGAAGAAGTTATCCCACTTTTAACCGAAGTGACTCCATTTTACCCTGTTTGGAGATTTGGCAATTTCTTCTTGATTCTAATCAAAATAGAATGTATCAAGATGTAAGAAGCTTTATTTTGACTCATAAATCAGTGGATAATTACCCTGAAGTTTAATCAATATCATTGGAGTTATGATGAAGAAGTTATCCCACTTTAAACCGAAGTGATTCTAGTTTACCCTGTTTGGAGATTTGGTAATTTCTTCTTGATACAAATAAAACCAGAATGAATCATGATGTAAGAATCTTGATTTGGACTTATAAATCAGTTTAGAATCACCCTGAAGTTGAATCAAGTTCATAGGAGTTATGATGAAGAAGTTATCCTACTTTTAACCGAAGTGATTCCTATTTACCCTTTTTGGAGATTTGGCAATTTATTCTTGATACTAATAAAACCAGAATGAATCACGATGTAAGAAGCTTGATTCGGACTCATTAATCAGTGTAGAATCACCCTGTAGTTGAATCAATATCATTGGAGTTATGATGAAGAAGTTATCCCACTTTTAACCGAAATGACTCCAGTTTACCCTGTTTGGAGATTTGGAAATTTCTTCTTGATTCTAATCAAACCAGAATGTATCAAGATGTAAGAAGCTTTATTTGGACTCATAAATCAGTGGATAATCACCCTGAATTTGAATCAGTATCATAGGAGTTATGATGAAGATGTTATTCCACTTTTAACCGAAGTGATTCCAGTTTACCCTGTTTGGAGATTTGGCAATTTCTTCTTGGTTCTAATCAAACCAGAATGAATCAAGATGTAAGAATCTTGATTTGGACTCATAAATCAGTGTAGAATCATCCTGAAGTTGAATTAAGATCATAGTAGTTATGATGAAGAAGTTATCCCACTTTTAACCGAAGTGACTCCAGTTTACCCTGTTGGAGATTTGGCAATTTCTTCTTGATTCTAATCAAACCAGAATGTATCAAGATGTAAGTGTTGACATGAAGAAATAAAGAGCAAGAGAAGAAAGAGGATTTGAATTAGGCAATAAGAGGAGTTTACTTGGTTAACAAGACTGGCCGTACAACCTAAGTGTGACTTGCAAGCAAAGGAAGCCAAGAGTAAAGTATGGGCTTGTGTATCTCATTCAGAATACTCAAATATAATTTCCAAGGCAATATGACCATTGGAGATGCAGCTCACGTGAAGAGTTGAGGTTTAGGCCACCACCAGAAGCTAGGAGAGGTCACGTTCAGCCTGCTTTGTCTTCTACCAAGCAGTTGGACTCTTCCTCCTTTGTTTATTCTTATCTTGGGGTTTACTAAATTAATAGTTTCCTAGGATATTTTGTATGGCCTATTTATGTAACACATTCAGCAAGATAATAGACTAAGGAAATCATATTCTCTCCTTCTCTCTCTCTCTCACTCACGAAATCCCTCACTCTCTCTCTTTTTCTTACTATTCTTCACATTTCCAGCAACAAACTCTTTCTTAATCTCATTTAAACACTCACTAAATTACTAAAAATCACATGGTATCAGAGCAGTATGCTCTTGAGACCTAAATCTCCCTACTCTCTTTACTTACTTCCGCAAATTCTCTGAGTTTCATTTCTATTTTTTGGCAAAGTTCATCTTGTTCTTCAGCTGTTCATCATTTCCAGCTCCAGAAATTGCCAAAAATGGAAAAGTCTACTTAAATTGAGTAAAGGTGATTTCGACCAAGAAAATGAAGAAGGAGAACCTTATTCCAGTGACCCTAGAGGGTCCTAACTATCTTTTATGGTCAAGAGTGGCCAGAGTTACCTTGGGAAGTCATGGACTTTGGGACAGCCATATCATGGAGGCTGAAATTTCAAAGAGGATGGCTCAAGAGGATAGTCAGGCTACTTGTATGAAGCATGAAGCCAAGTGGGTTCAAGAGGAACAGCAAGCACTTGGAATTATACACAGCTCTCTGTCTGAACAGATCTTGGAGGATCATTATCACCTCAGAATCGCCAAGAATCTATGGGAGAAGCTTCAATATATTTATGGGAATCTATGGGAGAGTCTTCAAGCTGTCTATGAGCAAGACAAAGTTTTCAGTCTTCTCCTAAACTTGGATTTACCCTGCAAAAGTCTGATAAGTCATATTATTCAAGAAAGGAAGCTGCCAAGTTCCCAAGGAAGCCAGCCGAGTACATTTGAGCTCAAGGAGTTTGAGTATCAAGTAATTGAAGGAAGAACCATGTATTCAGCATTCTATGGTGATTCTAATGAAGGAGGAACATGGAGGAGTATGGCAGGGGCGACCAATTCTGATGGTCCAGTGCCAGAAGAGACTTTGATGCCTTTATAAAAGCTGCCAAGTCCCTTATCTCACCCAAGGAGGTTGGTAATTATTCTCCTGACTCTAAACCCATTATTATAGATTCAGTAGCTAGCCATCACATGATTAGTGATCGGAACCTGGTTAGTAATATCAAACCTGCCTCAGGGAATGTGCTTATAGCAAATGGTGATAAGGTTAAGATAGAAGGGATAGGAAACCTTAGGTTGTTTGATAAAGAATCAACTGCCTTGTATATGCCTCAGTTTACATCAAATTTGCTATCAGTGAAAAGAGCAACCGTTGATCTGAATTGTCAAGTTGTCTTTAGACCTGATGAGGTTGAGTTTCAAGACTTGAAGACAGGGCAGGTTATTGGTAGAGGGCACAGCCATCAGGAACTGTATCACCTAGAGAAGACTAAGATATCTGGTGCAACGCCTGCTCACTGCCTGATCAGTGCTTATAATGGGGTTGAGAGCACCATATGGCACTCTAGATTGGGACATCCCCATACTAGAGCATTGAACTTGATGCTTCCGGGTATGGTGTTTCAGAATGATGAATGTGAAGCATGTATCTTGGGGAAGCATTGTAGGACAGTCTTTCCAAGGTCTAGCACTATCTATGAGAAGTGTTTCGACCTGGTTCATTCTGATGTGTGGACAGCACCGTGTCTTTCCAGAGAGAATCACAAGTACTTTGTCACCTTCATTGATGAGAAGTCAAAATACACATGGGTGACTCTGATTCAGACAAAAGACCGGGTGCTGGAGGCATTCAAGAACTTCCATAATCATGTTTCCAACCATTTCAATGCCAAGTTGAAGATTCTCAGGTCTGATAATGATGGAGAGTACACTAGTCAAGCATTTAAGCAATATCTAGCTCAGCATGGGATCATTCAGCAAACTAGCTGTCCTTACACACCACAACAAAATGGTGTAGCTGAGAGGAAAAATCGACATCTGATGGAGGTGACCATGAGCATTGTTGGAATTCATGAGTGTTTGTCTCATGTCAAGAAAGTATTCAATTAACTTGTAACTGAATCCTCTTCAACCATAGAACTGGAACTCACCATTCAAAGGAAGACACAACCAACTGGTGGTTGAATCCTCTTAAACAGCCTACACTATAACCAAGATCCTAGACAGCAAACTGGTTATGTGTGGCAAAGAATCTCTAGTTTGAGTCTATCCTTCTGAAGTAACACAACACTTTGAGTTTTTGTACCTAAGATGAAGAGGATTTAGAATCAGTAATCTAGAGCTTAAGAGGAGATAAAGAAGAGTTTAGACTGAGTTTTACAAGTATTAGGCTGCCTTAAGAGAGATAGAGTTAAGGCAGCCTCTAAACCATAATGCTTATCTCCTTACATTGTGAATATTGTTTAGACACAAGCAAGAGAGAGAAAGCCACGAGTTTAGAGAGAGAGAAACTTGTCTATTGATTCTGGTTGAATGTTACAAGTGATGGAGAAGCCTTTAAATAGGCAATACACAAGACTAAACAATTATTAAAACATGGAAATATAAACAAATAATTATGTAGGGATTGAGAAGAGGCCAAAGGAGGATATGGACAAGGGGAGGCAGGACCAGATGAGGAGAAAGGGACAGGAGAGAGGTTGGCACAGCCTGCTTGAATGAAAGTGACAGGCCAGCTGCTTCTCCAAAGCAACCCATGTGACTTCTTCTTTTCAAATTCAAACCAGACTCTCTTATTTAAATTCAAACATGTTTTCTTGACTTCTCAAAGTCTCCCACGTCCATATTATGTCTCCCCAACTCCTTTCTTGCCTTGCAAGATAAGCTAGGTCAAGATGATAGCTTGTGGAGCAAGATTGTGCATACAAGGCCAAATCAGTTTCTCTTGATGCACTTGTCTTTGATCATGAACTAAATCCTTTCCTCTGTTTATTTTCTTCTCTATTTCAACACTCCCCCTCAAGCTTGACCATAGGAGATCCTTGGGCAAGCTTGGAACCGAGAGTACTTGCCTCATTAAAAACCTAAGTATGGAAAACCTCTTGGGATAAAACCATACTTAGGGAAAAAGAGTGCAACTACTTCAGCCTAGGGATTGGCCAGTGGGTTTATGAGTTTTATGATATTTTTGGGACTCATAAACCCTGGATCATGGCCTTTCTTCAATGGCAAGCAGGCACCAATGCTTTCCTTGCTTCACACTTAAAACTGCTTGGAACACTCCATGTGGCTGGTTCTTTGTCTCCCCCTTTCTTCTGACATCCAGCCATCATCAAGGGGTTTGATCCACGACCAGACTCTTCTCATGAGGTTCCAAGTACCTGATACAAACAATGAACATACACTTGCATCAATTCTCAAGGGGAAAACCTATTCAAACAAGAATAAGTATAGTTTTAGGTACTTCCCTTGCATAAGAAGATGGACATTGGCTTCTCATATTAACACCCCTCCTCAAGCTTGACCTGAGAATCAGAGTATGTGGTCAAGCTTGGAAGATGAGAGCCAATGATGATCACCAATGCCTTGAGACCACAGCCCTCTTGGCTTAAAAATGTGGCATTTTCTCTTGAGTGTACTTCCTATCCACCCTCTTGGTATCAGGTAAGTCACTTCTGAGCAATCTCTCCATGGTTCAGGAATATACATCTTGTGTAGGCTCTGAACAACATGGGCAGCCTGTCAACAAACACTAAGACAAGCAAAAAGTATACACCAAGAGATCAGATCATGGGTTTTCACCAAGTCTAATCTTTAAAACACATTTCAAACAAGCTATGGACAGATATCTTCATGATTCTAATCCTAGCAACACTCTCTGAATCCTAATCAACAAAACTAAGCATTCAAGAAGCAACACAATTAATTTTCCAAAGGACAGAAGCAAGACTATTCTTTCAAGAGAGCTTAACTTCAAGACAGTTTAACAACCTTAGGCAGATTCTAAACAAGATTGTGAGAATAGAGATTTAAGTAACAATAGAGTATAAGTAACAAGAGAATAAGTAGAGAGTAGAGAATGATGTAACCAGAGTATTAGTAGCCAGAGAATGGGAGAACGATGAAGAATAAGTATTATGTGTATCAGAGAATGAGAGAATAGAGAATAGAAAATAGAAATGTGCTCAAGAGTTCTAATGGACAGAGTTTTTCTCTGTTTTCTTGAGTTTTGCGGAAGCATTAACAGCAAGGAGCATCCAATACTCATCAAGAGTTGGTGCTATAGTAGCTGAAACACAATGGACCTTTGGACAATTATTTTATCCATTGATCTTAGACATGTGCCACTGGAATTACTCATGAACTGATGTTTTCCAGAGCTTGCAACAAGAGAACCATCAGAATAACACATGAACAAGTGTTTCCTGTGGCTTAGACAACAATTAAACCAATGGATCAAAACAGTTTGTCCACTGGTCAAAGAGATGCTTCATTAAGAGAAAGCTATTATCCAATGGATAAAGCATAATGGTGAAGCATTTTTGAATTCTTTCTCTTCCTCAACCTTGATTCAAGATACTAACAAGTAATGACCAAGCTAACACTATATCAGAGTGAGAGAGAAAGTATTTTTCTTTCAAAAACAGAGAGAAAAGAGGTGAGTTTGATCCCAAAGAAGAGCAACCTGGCTCTGATACCATGTTGGAATTCATGAGTGTTTGTCTCATGTCAAGAAAGTATTCAGTTAACTTGTAACTGAATCCTCTTCAACCATACAACTGGAACTCACCATTCAAAGGAAGACACAACCAACTGGTGGTTTGAATCCTCTTAAACAGCCTACACTATAACCAAGATCCTAGACAGCAAACTGGTTATGTGTGGCAAAGAATCTCTAGTTTGAGTCTATCCTTCTGAAGTAACACAACACTTTGAGTTTTTGTACCTAAGATGAAGAGGATTTAGAATCAGTAATCTAGAGCTTAAGAGGAGATAAAGAAGAGTTTAGACTGAGTTTTACAAGTATTAGGCTTGCCTTAAGAGAGATAGAGTTAAGGCAGCCTCTAAACCATAATGCTTATCTCCTTACATTGTGAATATTGTTTAGACACAAGCAAGAGAGAGAAAGCCACAAGTTTAGAGAGAGAGAAACTTGTCTATTGATTCTGGTTGAATGTTACAAGTGATGGAGAAGCCTTTAAATAGGCAATACACAAGACTAACAATTATTAAAACATGGAAATATAAACAAATAATTATGTAGGGATTGAGAAGAGGCCAAAGGAGGATATGGACAAGGGGAGGCAGGACCAGATGAGGAGAAAGGGACAGGAGAGAGGTTGGCACAGCCTGCTTGAATGAAAGTGACAGGCCAGCTGCTTCTCCAAAGCAACCCATGTGACTTCTTCTTTTCAAATTCAAACCAGACTCTCTTATTTAAATTCAAACATGTTTTCTTGACTTCTCAAAGTCTCCCACGTCCATATTATGTCTCCCCAACTCCTTTCTTGCCTTGCAAGATAAGCTAGGTCAAGATGATAGCTTGTGGAGCAAGATTGTGCATACAAGGCCAAATCAGTTTCTCTTGATGCACTTGTCTTTGATCATGAACTAAATCCTTTCCTCTGTTTATTTTCTTCTCTATTTCAACAAGCATGATGTTCCATACAAGTGTACCTAAAAGGTTTTGGGGAGATGCAGTCATGACAACATGCTACTTGATCAAACCGGATTCCAACCAGAATTCTTCAAGACCAATCTCCATTTGAGGTATTGAACAAAACTAGACCATCTATTGATCATATGCGTGTGTTTGGGTGTCCTTGCTTTGTCTTGATACCAGGAGAGCAAAGAAATAAACTAGAGGCCAAGAGTACAAGAGCTATGTTCATTGGCTACTCTCCAAACCAAAATGGTTATAAGTGTTATGAACCAGAGACTAGGAGAGTCCTGGTATCTCGAGAGTGAAGTTTGTGGAATCTAGAGGATACTACAACAACAAAGATTGGAGCGAACTTGAGAATCTATCCCAATCAACCTCGGATAGAGCAAACAATCTTCGACGGGTAATGGAGAGTATTGGGGATCAGTATACCTATGGATAAGAGAGGTACTGAACCAGATGAGGCTAGACAAGCTCCCAATCAGTCTAGTGAAGCTGATTACCATCACTTATGAGTTTGAGGGTCAGGAGATTCCCCACCTTGACCATGAGGGGGAAACAATGCTGAGCCACAATCCGAAAACTCAGCACCAATTCATGGTCAAGATGAGCAACAAGATCAAGAAGCACCAGTGGTAAATGAGAACCAACCCTCAGCCAATGAAGAAGAGGTTCAAAATGAAGAATCACAACCAGTACTAAGGAGGAGTACTAGAATCAAACAGCCGGCCTCTAATTGGATCAACACAAGCGTCTACTTCAACTCACAAGCTGTAGCTCATCCTATACAAGCAACATGCTCCCTAGCTCAATATCCTATGGATCATCAAGCTTTCATCACTAATATTGATGAGGCTTACATACCAAGGTCATATGAAGAGGCTATGGCAATTAAGGAATGGAGAGATTCAGTAAGAGATGAGATGGGTGCTATGGAGAAAAATTGATGCGC
>CAJHQQ010005290.1:0-18419 GCA_905132885.1 Moricandia moricandioides
AATGGGGGCTTTGGCAAATGGATGTGAAGAATGCCTTCTTGCAAGGAGAGCTTGAAGATGAAGTCTATATGCATCCTCCTCCGGGTCTTGAGCACTTGGTTAAATATGGGAATGTGCTAAGGCTGAAGAAGGCTATATATGGTCTCAAACAATCCCCTAGAGCATGGTATACCAAGTTGAGCACAACTCTGAATGGAAGAGGCTTCAAGAAATCAGAACTAGATCACACTCTCTTCTCCTTGACCACTCCATCAGGTATTGTAGTTCTTCTTGTATATGTTGATGATATCATCATCACATGAAGTGACAAGGATGGAATTCAATCCACCAAGGACTTCTTAAAGTCGGTTTTTGAGATTAAAGACTTGGGTGAAATGAAATACTTCCTTGGAATTGAGATATGTAGATCCAAGGAAGGCTTGTTTCTTTCACAAAGGAAATATACACTTGATCTTTTGAAAGATGCAGGTAAACTTGGATGAAAGACAGTGAAGACACCTTTGGAAGATGGATATAAGGTGCCACGTGAGGGGGAGATTGAAGATAGCCAGCCATTTGAAGATGCAAAGCTTTATAGGAAGCTTGTTGGTAAGTTGCTCTACTTAACCATTACACGTCCTGACATATGTTTTGCTGTGAATCAGGTGAGCCAACATATGCAAGAAAACCAAAGGAGCATCATTGGAACATGGTGAACAGGATTCTTGATGTATCTAAATGGATCACCAGAACAAGGAGTGTGGATGGGGTGTAAACAAGAGCACTGAAGTAGTGGCGATACTGTTGATGCGGATTGGGCTGGAGATAGAGCTGACAGGAAGTCAACCACTGGCTATTGCACTTTTCATTGGTGGAACCTTGTTACTTGGAAGAGCAAGAAGCAGAAGGTGGTATCATGTTCAAGTGCTGAAGCTGAGTATAGAGCCATGTGAAGCTGACTAATGAGCTAGTGTGGATCAAAGGAATCCTGAAGCACTTGGAGATAAACCAGTCTACACAATGACCATGCATTGTGACAATCAAGCAGCAATCCACTTTGCCTCCAACTCGGTGTTTCATGAGAGAAACCAAGCACATTGAGGTTGACTGCCACAAGGTGAGGCAGATGATAGTCCAAGGAGTGATCTTACCTTGCTACACACGGAGTGAAGATCAGTTGGCAGATGTTTTCACTAAGGCTCCAAGACAGAAGACACTTGAGTCCATTTCATCACAGATTGGGGCTCAGTGATCTTACCAGGCTCAACTAGTTCCTCTTGTCATGGGGTCTTTACTCTTTTCCTTGCTGAGGTTTTATCCCTAAGGAGGGTTTTCTTGGCAAGGTTTTTAATGAGGAAGATCTCATGACATCCAAGCTTGATCGGTTCCCTTGATCAAGCTTGAGGGGGAGTGTTGAACCAAATAAGAAAAGGGGTTACAAGTATGTAATGGAGACTGAAGAAGGTTGGAGAATGGTTTAAGGGGGAGTTGTCCGTACAAGTCCGTACAAATGGCCGTACAAGTGACCGTAGAAGGCCGTACAAGTGACCGTACACTTGAGTATGCACCAAGGCAAGAGGAGAAACCAAGTTACCCGGATAAGAGTGAAAAGGAGTTACCCGCGTGTGATCAACCTTTACTTACCTCACCACTCGTCCAAGTGCAATGAACCTTAGGGATAAGGTTAGTCCGCGCCTGGACAGGCTGGCTAAGAGCATCTGGTCAAGATGCCAAAGGAATCACGCGTGCAAAGCATCTCCTCCATGCATTTCAAATTAGACGTTCCCCCGGCCTTGACTTCACATGCTTAGGGTTGAAACCTTATCTTTTAGCCGTTGATTGTTGTCCATAAACTCTCCTATATATTTGTAACCCCGGTTCATTAATGTTAAGCAAGTAATTCGAGTCTCTTTCTTTTCTTATTCTCTCTAAGTGTTCTTGAGCTCCCAAATGGGTTCTTGAACAAATCGGCTCCTATTCTCTTACTTTCTCTCTTAATCTCTTCTAATCTCTCTATTCTACTATATTCTACCTTTGCATACTCAGATTCTACTCATTCTTTCAGTCCAGACTCTTCAACAGCTCTATTCTCATTCAAATGTGGTCCAGACGAGTTTAGCTTCTTCTTCCTTGCCTTTCCTTGTAAACCTAGGTCAGATGGGTTACTTTAATGGCAATGCTGTACGGACATACTTGAGTCACAAGTCTTCTCGACCACTTGCTTCTTCAACCATCAGAATCCTTTCTTATTCTTTCTTGACTTCTTTATTTCTTCATGTCAATATGAATTTGAATCAATATCATTGGAGTTATGATGAAGAAGTTATCCCACTTTTAACCGAAGTGATTCCAGTTTGTCCTGTTTGGAGATTTGGCAATTTCTTCTTGATACTAATAAAACCAGAATGAATCACGATGTAAGAAGCTTGATTTGGACTCATAAATCAGTGTAGAATCACCCTGAAGTTGAATCAATATCATTGGAGTTATGATGAAGAAGTTATCCCACTTTTAACCGAAGTGATTCCAGTTTGTCCTGTTTGGAGATTTGGCAATTTCTTCTTGATACTAATAAAACCAGAATGAATCACGATGTAAGAAGCTTGATTGGGACTCATAAATCAGTTTAGAATCATCCTGAAGTTGAATCAAATATCATTGGACTATGATGAAGAAGTTATCCCACTTTTAACCGAAGTGATTCCAGTTTGTCCTGTTTGGAGATTTGGGAATTTATTCTTGATACTAATAAAACCAGAATGAATAACGATGTAAGAAGCTTGATTTGGACTCATTAATCAGTGTAGAATCATCCTGAAGTTGAATCAATATCATTGGACTTATGATGAAGAAGTTATCCCACTTTTAACCGTAGTGATTCCAGTTTACCCTGTTTGGAGATTTGGGCAATTTCTTCTTGATACAAATAAAACCAGAATGAATCACGATCTAAGAAATTGATCTGGACTCATAAATCAGTTTAGAATCATCCTGGAGTTGAATCAATATCATTGGACTTATGATGAAGAAGTTATCCCACTTTTAACCGAAGTGATTCCAGTTTGTCCTGTTTGGAGATATGGGAATTTATTCTTGATACTAATAAAACCAGAATGAATCACGATGTAAGAATCTTGATTTGGACTCATTAATCAGTGTAGAATCACCCAGAAGTTGAATCAATATCATTGGAGTTATGATGAAGAAGTTATCCCACTTTTAACCGAAGTGATTCCAGTTTGTCCTGTTTGGAGATTTGACAATTTCTTCTTGATACTAATAAAACCAGAATGAATCACGATGTAAGAAACTTGATCTGGACTCATAAATCAATGTCGAATCACCCTGAAGTTGAATCAATATCATTGGACTTATGATGAAGAAGTTATCCTACTTTTAACCGAAGTGATTCCAGTTTGTCCTGTGTGGAGATTTGGGAATTTATTCTTGATACTAATAAAACCAGAATGAATCATGATGTAAGAAGCTTGATTTGGACTCATTAATCAGTGTAGAATCACCCTGAAGTTGAATCAATATCATTGGAGTTATGATGAAGAAGTTATCCCACTTTTAACCGAAGTGATTCCAGTTTGTCCTGTTTGGAGATTTGGAAATTTCTTCTTGATACTAATAAAACCAGAATGAATCACGATGTAAGAAGCTTGATTTGGACTCATAAATCAGTGTCGAATCACCCTGAAGTTTACTCAAGATCATAGGACTTATGATGAAGAAGTTATCCCACTTTTAACTGAAGTGATTCCAGTTTGTCCTGTTTGGAGATTTGGCAATTTCTTCTTGATAAAAATAAAACCAGAATGAATCACGATGTAAGAAACTTGATCTGGACCCATAAATATGTTTAGAATAATCCTGAAGTTGAATCAATATAATTGGACTTATGATGAAGAAGTTATCCCACTTTTAACCGAAGTGATTCAAATTTGTCCTGTTTGGAGATTTGGCAATTTCTTCTTGATTCTAATAAAACCAGAATGACTCACGATGTAAGAAGCTTGATATGGACTCGTAAATCAGTGTCGAATCACCCTGAAGTTGACTCAAGATCATAGGAGTTATGATGAAGAAGTTATCCCACTTTTAACCGAAGTGATTCCAGTTTGTCCTGTTTGGTGATTTTGGCAATTTCTTCTTGATACAAATAAAACCAGAATGAATCACGATGTAAGAAACTTGATCTGGGATCATAAATCAGTTTAGAATTATCCTGAAGTTGAATAAATATCATTGGACTTATGATGAAGAAGTTATCCCACTTTTAACCGAAGTGATTCCAGTTTGTCTTGTTTGGAGATTTGGGAATTTATTCTTGATACTAATAAAACCAGAATGAATCACGATGTAAGAAGCTTGATTTGGACTCATTAATCAGTGTAGAATCATCCTGAAGTTGAATAAATATCATTGGACTTATGATGAAGAAGTTATCCCACTTTTAACCGTAGTGATTCCAGTTTACCCTGTTTGGAGATTTGACAATTTCTTCTTGATACAAATAAAACCAGGATGAATCACGATGTAAGAAACTTGATCTGGACTCATAAATAAGTTTAGAATCATCCTGAAGTTGAATCAATATCATTGGACTTATGATGAAGAAGTTATCCCACTTTTAACCGAAGTAATTCCAGTTTATCCTGTTTGGAGATTTGGGAATTTATTCTTGATACTAATAAAATCAGAATGAATCACGATGTAAGAAGCTTGATATGGACTCATAAATCAGTTTAGAATCATCCTGAAGTTGAATCAATATCATTGGACTTATGATGAAGATGTTATCCCACTTTTAACCGAAGTGAATCCAGTTTGCCCTGTTTGGAGATTTGGGAATTTATTATTGATACTAATAAAACCAGAATGAATCACGATGTAAGAAGCTTGGTTTGGACTCATTAATCAGTGTAGAATCACCCTGAAGTTGAATCAATATCATTGGAGTTATGATGAAGAAGTTATCCCACTTTTAACCGAAATGATTCCAGTTTGCCCTGTTTGGAGATTTGGTAATTTCTTCTTGATACTAATAAAACCAGAATGAATCACGATGTAAGAAGCTTGATTTGGACTCATAAATCAGTGTCAAATCACCCTGAAGTTGACTCAAGATCATAGGACTTATGATGAAGAAGTTATCCCACTTTTAACCGAAGTGATTCCAGTTTGCCCTGTTTGGAGATTTGGGAATTTATTCTTGATACTAATAAAGCCAGAATGAATCACGATGTATGAAGCTTGATTTGGACTCATTAATCAGTGTAGAATCACCCTGAAGTTGAATCAATATCATTGGAGTTATGAAGAAGAAGTTATCCCAATTTTAACCGAAGTGATTCCAGTTTGTCCTGTTTGGAGATTTGGTAATTTCTTCTTGATACAAATAAAACCAGAATGAATCACGATGTAAGGAGCTTGATTTGGACTCATAAATCAGTGTAGAATCATCCTGAAGTTGAATCAATATCATTGGACTTATGATGAAGAAGTTATCCCACTTTTAACCGAAGTAATTCCAGTTTATCCTGTTTGGAGATTTGGGAATTTATTCTTGATACTAATAAAATCAGAATGAATCACGATGTAAGAAGCTTTATATGGACTCATAAATCAGTTTAGAATCATCCTGAAGTTGAATCAATATCATTGGGACTTATGATGAAGATGTTATCCCACTTTTAACCGAAGTGAATCCAGTTTGCCCTGTTTGGAGATTTGGGAATTTATTATTGATACTAATAAAACCAGAATGAATCACGATGTAAGAAGCTTGATTTGGACTCATTAATCAGTGTAGAATCATCCTGAAGTTGAATAAATATCATTGGACTTATGATGAAGAAGTTATCCCACTTTTAACCGTAGTGATTCCAGTTTACCCTGTTTGGAGATTTGGCAATTTCTTCTTGATACAAATAAAACCAGGATGAATCACGATGTAAGAAACTTGATCTGGACTCATAAATAAGTTTAGAATCATCCTGAAGTTGAATCAATATCATTGGACTTATGATGAAGAAGTTATCCCACTTTTAACCGAAGTAATTCCAGTTTATCCTGTTTGGAGATTTGGGAATTTATTCTTGATACTAATAAAATCAGAATGAATCACGATGTAAGAAGCTTTATATGGACTCATAAATCAGTTTAGAATCATCCTGAAGTTGAATCAATATCATTGGACTTATGATGAAGATGTTATCCCACTTTTAAACCGAAGTGAATCCAGTTTGCCCTGTTTGGAGATTTGGGAATATATTATTGATACTAATAAAACCAGAATGAATCACGATGTAAGAAGCTTGGTTTGGACTCATTAATCAGTGTAGAATCACCCTGAAGTTGAATCAATATCATTGGAGTTATGATGAAGAAGTTATCCCACTTTTAATCGAAATGATTCCAGTTTGCCCTGTTTGGAGATTTGGTAATTTCTTCTTGATACTAATAAAACCAGAATGAATCACGATGTAAGAAGCTTGATTTGGACTCATAAATCAGTGTCAAATCACCCTGAAGTTGACTCAAGATCATAGGACTTATGATGAAGAAGTTATCCCACTTTTAACCGAAGTGATTCCAGTTTGCCCTGTTTGGAGATTTGGGAATTTATTCTTGATACTAATAAAGCCAGAATGAATCACGATGTATGAAGCTTGATTTGGACTCATTAATCAGTGTAGAATCACCCTGAAGTTGAATCAATATCATTGGAGTTATGAAGAAGAAGTTATCCCAATTTTAACCGAAGTGATTCCAGTTTGGAGATTTGGTAATTTCTTCTTGATACAAATAAAACCAGAATGAATCACGATGTAAGGAGCTTGATTTGGACTCATAAATCAGTGTAGAATCATCCTGAAGTTGAATCAATATCATTGGACTTATGATGAAGAAGTTATCCCACTTTTAACCGTAGTGATTCCAGTTTACCCTGTTTGGAGATTTGACAATTTCTTCTTGATACAAATAAAACCAGAATGAATCACGATCTAAGAAACTTGATCTGGACTCATAAATCAGTTTAGAATCATCCTGAAGTTGAATCAATATCATTGGACTTATGATGAAGAAGTTATCCCACTTTTAACCGTAGTGATTCCAGTTTACCCTGTTTGGAGATTTGGCAATTTCTTCTTGATACAAATAAAACCAGGATGAATCACGATGTAAGAAACTTGATCTGGACTCATAAATAAGTTTAGAATCATCCTGAAGTTGAATCAATATCATTGGACTTATGATGAAGAAGTTATCCCACTTTTAACCGAAGTAATTCCAGTTTATCCTGTTTGGAGATTTGGGAATTTATTCTTGATACTAATAAAACCAGAATGAATCACGATCTAAGAAACTTGATCTGGACTCATAAATCAGTTTAGAATCATCCTGAAGTTGAATCAATATCATTGGACTTATGATGAAGAAGTTATCCCACTTTTAACCGAAGTGATTCCAGTTTGTCCTGTTTGGAGATTTGAGAATTTATTCTTGATACTAATAAAACCAGAATGAATCACGATGTAAGAAGCTTGATTTGGATTCATTAATCAGTGTAGAATCACCCAGAAGTTGAATCAATATCATTGGAGTTATGATGAAGAAGTTATCCCACTTTTAACCGAAGTGATTCCAGTTTGCCCTGTTTGGAGATTTGGCAATTTATTCTTGATACTAATAAAACCAGAATGAATCACGATGTAAGAAACTTGATCTGGACTCATAAATCAGTGTCGAATCACCCTGAAGTTGAATCAATATTATTGGACATATGATGAAGAAGTTATCCCACTTTTAACCGAAGTGATTCCAGTTTGCCCTGTTTGAGATTTGGGAATTTATTCTTGATACTAATAAAACCAGAATGAATCACGATGTAAGAAGCTTGATTTGGACTCATTAATCAGTGTAGAATCACCCTGAAGTTGAATCAATATCATTGGAGTTATGATGAAGAAGTTATCCCACTTTTAACCGAAATGATTCCAGTTTGTCCTGTTTGGAGATTTGGCAATTTCTTCTTGATACAAATAAAACCAGAATGAATCACGATGTAAGAAACTTGATCTGGGATCATAAATCAGTTTAGAATTATCCTGAAGTTGAATAAATATCATTGGACTTATGATGAAGAAGTTATCCCACTTTTAACCGAAGTGATTCCAGTTTGTCCTGTTTGGTGATTTGGCAATTTCTTCTTGATACAAATAAAACCAGAATGAATCACGATGTAAGAAACTTGATCTGGGATCATAAATCAGTTTAGAATTATCCTGAAGTTGAATAAATATCATTGGACTTATGATGAAGAAGTTATCCCACTTTTAACCGAAGTGATTCCAGTTTGTCTTGTTTGGAGATTTGAGAATTTATTCTTGATACTAATAAAACCAGAATGAATCACGATGTAAGAAGCTTGATTTGGACTCATTAATCAGTGTAGAATCATCCTGAAGTTGAATAAATATCATTGGACTTATGATGAAGAAGTTATCCCACTTTTAACCGTAGTGATTCCAGTTTACCCTGTTTGGAGATTTGGCAATTTCTTCTTGATACAAATAAAACCAGGATGAATCACGATGTAAGAAACTTGATCTGGACTCATAAATAAGTTTAGAATCATCCTGAAGTTGAATCAATATCATTGGACTTATGATGAAGAAGTTATCCCACTTTTAACCGAAGTAATTCCAGTTTATCCTGTTTGGAGATTTGGGAATTTATTCTTGATACTAGTAAAATCAGAATGAATCACGATGTAAGAAGCTTGATATGGACTCATAAATCAGTTTAGAATCATCCTGAAGTTGAATCAATATCATTGGACTTATGATGAAGATGTTATCCCACTTTTAACCGAAGTGAATCCAGTTTGCCCTGTTTGGAGATTTGGGAATTTATTATTGATACTAATAAAACCAGAATGAATCACGATGTAAGAAGCTTGATTTGGACTCATTAATCAGTGTAGAATCACCCTGAAGTTGAATCAATATCATTGGAGTTATGATGAAGAAGTTATCCCACTTTTAACCGAAATGATTCCAGTTTGCCCTGTTTGGAGATTTGGTAATTTCTTCTTGATACTAATAAAACCAGAATGAATCACGATGTAAGAAGCTTGATTTGGACTCATAAATCAGTGTCAATTCACCCTGAAGTTGACTCAAGATCATAGGACTTATGATGAAGAAGTTATCCCACTTTTAACCGAAGTGATTCCAGTTTGCCCTGTTTGGAGATTGGCAATTTATTCTTAATACTAATAAAACCAGAATTAATCAAGATGTAAGAAGCTTGATTTGGACTCATAAATCAGTGTAGAATCACCCTAAAGTTGAATCAAGATCATAGGACTTATGATGAAGAAGTTATCCCACTTTTAACCGAAGTGATTCCAGTTTGTCCTGTTTGGAGATTTGAGAATTTATTCTTGATACTAATAAAACCAGAATGAATCACGATGTAAGAAGCTTGATTTGGATTCATTAATCAGTGTAGAATCACCCAGAAGTTGAATCAATATCATTGGAGTTATGATGAAGAAGTTATCCCACTTTTAACCGAAGTGATTCCAGTTTGCCTTGTTTGGAGATTTGGCAATTTATTCTTGATACTAATAAAACTAGAATGAATCACGATGTAAGAAACTTGATCTGGACTCATAAATCAGTGTCGAATCACCCTGAAGTTGAATCAATATTATTGGACATATGATGAAGAAGTTATCCCACTTTTAACCGAAGTGATTCCAGTTTGCCCTGTTTGAGATTTGGGAATTTATTCTTGATACTAATAAAACCAGAATGAATCACGATGTATGAAGCTTGATTTGGACTCATTAATCAGTGTAGAATCACCCTGAAGTTGAATCAATATCATTGGAGTTATGATGAAGAAGTTATCCCAATTTTAACCGAAGTGATTCCAGTTTGTCCTGTTTGGAGATTTGGTAATTTCTTCTTGATACAAATAAAACCAGAATGAATCACGATGTAAGGAGCTTGATTTGGACTCATAAATCAGTGTAGAATCATCCTGAAGTTGCATCAATATCATTGGACTTATGATGAAGAAGTTATCCCACTTTTAACCGTAGTGATTCCAGTTTACCCTGTTTGGAGATTTGACAATTTCTTCTTGATACAAATAAAACCAGAATTAATCACGATCTAAGAAACTTGATCTGGACTCATAAATCAGCTTAGAATCATCCTGAAGTTGAATCAATATCATTGGACTTATGATGAAGAAGTTATCCCACTTTTAACCGAAGTGATTCCAGTTTGTCCTGTTTGGAGATTTGAGAATTTATTCTTGATACTAATAAAACCAGAATGAATCACGATGTAAGAAGCTTGATTTGGACTAATTAATCAGTGTAGAATCACCCAGAAGTTGAATCAATATCATTGGAGTTATGATGAAGAAGTTATCCCACTTTTAACCGAAGTGATTCCAGTTTGTCCTGTTTGGAGATTTGGCAATTTATTCTTGATACTAATAAAACCAGAATGAATCACGATGTAAGAAACTTGATCTGGACTCATAAATCAGTGTCGAATCACCCTGAAGTTGAATCAATATTATTGGACTTATGATGAAGAAGTTATCCCACTTTTAACCGAAGTGATTCCAGTTTGCCCTGTTTGAGATTTAGGAATTTATTCTTGATACTAATAAAACCAGAATGAATCACGATGTAAGAAGCTTGATTTGGACTCATTAATCAGTGTAGAATCACCCTGAAGTTCAATCAATATCATTGGAGTTATGATGAAGAAGTTATCCCACTTTTAACCGAAGTGATTCCTGTTGTCCTGTTTGGTGATTTGGCAATTTCTTCTTGATACAAATAAAACCAGAATGAATCACGATGTAAGAAACTTGATCTGGGATCATAAATCAGTTTAGAATTATCCTGAAGTTGAATAAATATCATTGGACTTATGATGAAGAAGTTATCCCACTTTTAACCGAAGTGATTCCAGTTTGTCCTGTTTGGAGATTTGGGAATTTATTCTTGATACTAATAAAACCAGAATGAATCACGATGTAAGAAGCTTGATTTGGACTCATTAATCAGTGTAGAATCATCCTGAAGTTGAATAAATATCATTGGACTTATGATGAAGAAGTTATCCCACTTTTAACCGTAGTGATTCCAGTTTACCCTGTTTGGAGATTTGGCAATTTCTTCTTGATACAAATAAAACCAGGATGAATCACGATGTAAGAAACTTGATCTGGACTCATAAATAAGTTTAGAATCATCCTGAAGTTGAATCAATATCATTGGACTTATGATGAAGAAGTTATCCCACTTTTAACCGAAGTAATTCCAGTTTATCCTGTTTGGAGATTTGGGAATTTATTCTTGATACTAATAAAACCAGAATGAATCACGATGTAAGAAGCTTGATTTGGAATCATTAATCAGTGTAGAATCACCCAGAAGTTGAATCAATATCATTGGAGTTATGATGAAGAAGTTATCCCACTTTTAACCGAAGTGATTCCAGTTTGCCATGTTTGGAGATTTGGCAATTTATTCTTGATACTAATAAAACCAGAATGAATCACGATGTAAGAAACTTGATCTGGACTCATAAATCAGTGTCAAATAACCCTGAAGTTGAATCAATATTATTGGACTTATGATGAAGAAGTTATCCCAGTTTTAACCGAAGTGATTCCTGTTTGTCCTGTGTGGAGATTTGGGAATTTATTCTTGATACTAATAAAACCAGAATGAATCACGATGTAAGAAGCTTGATTTGTACTCATTAATCAGTGTAGAATCACCCTGAAGTTGAATCAATATCATTGGAGTTATGATGAAGAAGTTATCCCACTTTTAACCGAAATGATTCCAGTTTACCCTGTTTGGAGATTTGGTAATTTCTTCTTGATACTAATAAAATAAGAATGAATAACGATGTAAGAAGCTTGATTTGGACTCATAAATCAGTGTCGAATCACCCTGAAGTTGACTCAAGATCATAGGACTTATGATGAAGAAGGTATCCCAATTTTAACCAAAGTGATTCCTGTTTGTCATGTGTGGAGATTTGGGAATTTATTCTTGATACTAATAAAACCAGAATGAATCACGATGTAAGAAGCTTGATTTGGACTGATTAATCAGTGTAGAATCACCCAGAAGTTGAATCAATATCATTGGAGTTATGATGAAGAAGTTATCCCACTTTTAACCGAAGTGATTCCAGTTTGCCCTGTTTGGAGATTTGGCAATTTATTCTTGATACTAATAAAACCAGAATGAATCACGATGTAAGAAACTTGATCTGGACTCATAAATCAGTGTCAAATAACCCTGAAGTTGAATCAATATCATTGGACTTATGATGAAGAAGTTATCCCAGTTTTAACCGAAGTGATTCCTGTTTGTCCTGTGTGGAGATTTGGGAATTTATTCTTGATACTAATAAAACCAGAATGAATCACGATGTAAGAAGCTTGATTTGTACTCATTAATCAGTGTAGAATCACCCTGAAGTTCAATCAATATCATTGGAGTTATGATGAAGAAGTTATCCCACTTTTAACTGAAGTGATTCCAGTTTGTCCTGTTTGGAGATTTGGCAATTTCTTCTTGATAAAAATAAAACCAGAATGAATCACGATGTAAGACTACTAATAAAATGAGTGATATAAACTAAGACTACTTAACTATATCAAAATCAGTGTCATGAAAATAGACTTGTGAAGTGTATGTGATGGTGGACACATCAGTACATGCTCACGCTATCTGTTTTTTTTTCAGACCAGCTAAACAATGTCACTCTCTCATAAAGGCTACCAAGTAATCAACCAGTTGAAACCGAGCAAAGTTACCAACTCTTGCACATGATCGTGCACTTCAAAGTATGGCGAATGGTACTTAGTTTTCCTGGGGACAAGCTTCGTCTTAAAGGCAAGGTGTATTGATAGGATCCCAATTTACAGAAAAGTCATAAAGTACCTAAGGGAGGCCACTTTTGCCATGGTAGAATCTCTCAAGTTCTTCTCTGAGCTCACTAATTCTAACAATAATGATTTTTTTTAGTATTGATCAATTGTAAAAACGAGCAAGTGTTTTATACACACACTAAAACAATCTCAATTCTGTTACATTTCAAAGATCAAACCAAATTACAAGACTCTCGTGTGAATTTTTAGACATGTGAAGATGCCACTCTCATTGTGCAGCTCTTAGGTACATGAATGCTATGGAAGTTTGGTCCTTTTGGGACAGTTAAATGTCTTTTCTCCCCTGAAGCAACAGCACAAACAGAAGGTTTGTTAATGATTGTAGCGTCCTTAGAATCTCCATTCATCAGCGAGGTTTCTTCCATGGCTACAACTCTTTTACTTGCAGCCACTTGCTTCTTTTTACCTGATGCAACCCTGAGAAAATGCACACTATTGTAAGTTACATGCTAATAAGGAGAAGCAACTGTTTCTTAACAAGTTAGAACATGCTTGCGTTTAAGTGAGAGACTGCACTATCTCAGTATTTTCTGATAAAGCAGATTCTCTACCTCTTGGAATTCATCATATCTCCAAAGGCATCGTGTCCAACAAGTCTTGTGGATGTTCCTCTAGAAGCTTTTACCCTGGAAGTTGTGTTCTTCTCCAGCTGCAGTTGAAATTAGTAAGTCACAAAAATAAACAGACATAGAAATGCTTTGTTTTTAATGTTTCAGAAAGAACTTACTCTCACTGGCTGATGTTTTGGACCAATGTTTTCAGCATGAACCCCAAGAATGTTGATAGTTTCTTCTTCCTTGGCAAGAGCAGCACACTGTGGTTTCTTCTCCGCGTTTGCTTCCTTGAGGATTCTTCTTTCCTGGAATCATGTAAATATCCTTCCATCAGTAAAAAGCAAAAACCAAACAGAATTGCATATTGAAGAATAAATTTCTCTGGTTGGTTCATCATACATCGGTTCTTAGTCGGAAACAAGAATCATCCTGAAGTTGAATCAATATTATTGGACTTATGATGAAGAAGTTATCCCACTTTTAACCGAAGTGATTCCAGTTTGCCCTGTTTGAGATTTGGGAATTTCTTCTTGATACTAATAAAACCAGAATGAATCACGATGTAAGAAGCTTGATTTGGACTCATTAATCAGTGTAGAATCACCCTGAAGTTGAATCAATATCATTGGAGTTATGATGAAGAAGTTATCCCACTTTTAACCGAAATGATTCCAGTTTGTCCTGTTTGGAGATTTCGTAATTTCTTCTTGATACTAATAAAATAAGAATGAATCACGATGTAAGAAGCTTGATTTGGACTCATAAATCAGTGTCGAATCACCCTGAAGTTGACTCAAGATCATAGGACTTATGATGAAGAAGTTATCCCAGTTTTAACCAAAGTGATTCTTGTTTGTCCTGTGTGGAGATTTGGGAATTTATTCTTGATACTAATAAAACCAGAATGAATCACGATGTAAGAAGCTTGATTCGGACTCATTAATCAGTGTAGAATCACCCTGAAGTTGAATCAATATCATTGGAGTTATGATGAAGAAGTTATCCCACTTTTAACCGAAGTGATTCCAGTTTGTCCTGTTTGGAGATTTGGAAATTTCTTCTTGATAATAATAAAACCAGAATGAATCACGATGTAAGAAGCTTGATTTGGACTCATAAATCAGTGTCGAATCACCCTGAAGTTTACTCAAGATCATAGGACTTATGATGAAGAAGTTATCCCACTTTTAACTGAAGTGATTCCAGTTTGTCCTGTTTGGAGATTTGGCAATTTCTTCTTGATAAAAATAAAACCAGAATGAATCACGATGTAAGAAACTTGATCTGGACCCATAAATATGTTTAGAATCATCCTGAAGTTGAATCAATATCATTGGACTTATGGTGAAGAAGTTATCCCACTTTTAACCGAAGTGATTCAAATTTGTCCTGTTTGGAGATTTGGCAATTTCTTCTTGATACTAATAAAACCAGAATGAATCACGATGTAAGAAGCTTGATATGGACTCATAAATCAGTGTCGAATCACCCTGAAATTGACTCAAGATCATAGGAGTTATGATGAAGAAGTTATCCCACTTTTAACCGAAGTGATTCCAGTTTGTCCTGTTTGGTGATTTGGCAATTTCTTCTTGATACAAATAAAACCAGAATGAATCACGATGTAAGAAACTTGATCTGGGATCATAAATCAGTTTAGAATCATCCTGAAGTTGAATAAATATCATTGGACTTATGATGAAGAAGTTATCCCACTTTTAACCGTAGTGATTCCAGTTTACCCTGTTTGGAGATTTGGCAATTTCTTCTTGATACAAATAAAACCAGGATGAATCACGATGTAAGAAACTTGATCTGGACTCATAAATAAGTTTAGAATCATCCTGAAGTTGAATCAATATCATTGGACTTATGATGAAGAAGTTATCCCACTTTTAACCGAAGTAATTCCAGTTTATCCTGTTTGGAGATTTGGGAATTTATTCTTGATACTAATAAAACCAGAATGAATCACGATGTAAGAAGCTTGATTTGGAATCATTAATCAGTGTAGAATCACCCAGAAGTTGAATCAATATCATTGGAGTTATGATGAAGAAGTTATCCCACTTTTAACCGAAGTGATTCCAGTTTGCCCTGTTTGGAGATTTGGCAATTTATTCTTGATACTAATAAAACCAGAATGAATCACGATGTAAGAAACTTGATCTGGACTCATAAATCAGTGTCAAATAACCCTGAAGTTGAATCAATATTATTGGACTTATGATGAAGAAGTTATCCCAGTTTTAACCGAAGTGATTCCTGTTTGTCATGTGTGGAGATTTGGGAATTTATTCTTGATACTAATAAAACCAGAATGAATCACGATGTAAGAAGCTTTGATTTGTACTCATTAATCAGTGTAGAATCACCTTAAAGTTGAATCAATATCATTGGAGTTATGATGAAGAAGTTATCCCACTTTTTAACTGAAGTGATTCCAGTTTGTCCTGTTTGGAGATTTGGCAATTTCTTCTTGATAAAAATAAAACCAGAATGAATCACGATGTAAGAACTTGATCTGGACTCATAAATCAGTTTAGAATCATCCTGAAGTTGAATTCAATATTATTGGACCTTATGATGAAGAAGTTATCCCACTTTTTAACCGAAGTGATTCCAGTTTGCCCTGATTAAGATTTGGGAATTTATTCTTGATTACTAATAAAACCAGAAATAAATCACGATGTAAGAAGCTTGGATTTGGACTCATTAATCAGTGTAAGAATCACCCTGAAGTTGAATCAATATCATTGGAGTTATTGATTGAAGGAATTATCCCACTTTTAACCGAAATGATTCCAGTTTACCCTGTTGGAGATTTGGTAATTTCTTCTTGATATCGTAATAAAATAAGAATGAATAACGATGTAAGAAGCTTGATTTGGACTCATAAATCAGTGTCGAATCACCCTGAAGTTGACTCAGATATCATAGGACTTATGATGAAGAAGTTATCCCAATTTTAACCAAAGTGATTCCTGTTTGTCATGGTGTGGAGATTTGGGAATTATTCTTGATACTAATAAAACCAGAATGAATCACGATGCAAGAAGCTTGATTTGGACTCATTAATCAGTGTAGAATCACCCAGAAGTTGAATCAATATCATTGGAGTTATGATGAAGAAGTTATCCCACTTTTAACCGAAGTGATTCCAGTTTGCCCTGTTTGGAGATTTGGCAATTTATTCTTGATACTAATAAAACCAGAATGAATCACGATGTAAGAAACTTGATCTGGACTCCATAAATCAGTGTCAAATAACCCTTGAAGTTGAATCAATATCATTGGACTTAAATGATGAAGAAGTTTATCCCCAGTTTTAACCGAAGTGATTCCTGTTTGTCCTGTGTGGAGATTTGGGAATTTATTCTGATACTAATAAAACCAGAATGAATCACGATGTAAGAAGCTTGATTTGTACTCATTAATCAGTGGTTAGAATCACCCTGAAGTTCAATCAATATCATTGAGTTTATGATGAAGAAGTTATCCCACTTTAACTGAAGTGATTCCAGTTTGTCCCTGTTTGGAGATTTGGCAATTTCTTCTTGATAAAAATAAAACCAGAATGCAATCAGCGATGTAAGAAACTTTGATCGTGGACTCATAAATCAGGTTTAGAATCATCCTGAAGTTGAAGTCAATATTAATGGAACTTATGATGAAGAAGTTATCCCACTTTTAAGCGAAGTGATTTCCACGTTTGCCCTGTTTGAGATTTGGGAATTTATTCTTGATACCTAATAAACCAGAATGGAATCACGATGTAAGAAGCTTGATTTGGACTCATTAATCAGTGTAGAATCACCCTGAAGTTGAATCAATATCATTGGAGTTATGATGAAGAAGTTATCCCACTTTTAACCGAAATGATTCCAGTTTGTCCTGTTTGGAGATTTCGTAATTTCTTCTTGATACTAATAAAATAAGAATGAATAACGATGTAAGAATCTTGATTTGGACTCATAAATCAGTGTCGAATCACCCTGAAGTTGACTCAAGATCATAGGACTTATGATGAAGAAGTTATCCCAGTTTTAACCAAAGTGATTCTTGTTTGTCCTGTGTGGAGATTTGGGAATTTATTCTTGATACTAATAAAACCAGAATGAATCACGATGTAAGAAGCTTGATTTGGACTCATTAATCAGTGTAGAATCACCCTGAAGTTGAATCAATATCATTGGAGTTATGATGAAGAAGTTATCCCACTTTTAACCGAAGTGATTCCAGTTTGTCCTGTTTGGAGATTTGCAAATTTCTTCTTGATAATAATAAAACCAGAATGAATCACGATGTAAGAAGCTTGATTTGGACTCATAAATCAGTGTCGAATCACCCTGAAGTTTACTCAAGATCGTAGGACTTATGATGAAGAAGTTATCCCACTTTTAACTGAAGTGATTCCAGTTTGTCCTGTTTGGAGATTTGGCAATTTCTTCTTGATAAAAATAAAACCAGAATGAATCACGATGTAAGAAACTTGATCTGGACCCATAAATATGTTTAGAATCATCCTGAAGTTGAATCAATATCATTGGACTTATGGTGAAGAAGTTATCCCACTTTTAACCGAAGTGATTCAAATTTGTCCTGTTTGGAGATTTGGCAATTTCTTCTTGATACTAATAAAACCAGAATGAATCACGATGTAAGAAGCTTGATATGGACTCATAAATCAGTGTCGAATCACCCTGAAATTGACTCAAGATCATAGGAGTTATGATGAAGAAGTTATCCCACTTTTAACCGAAGTGATTCCAGTTTGTCCTGTTTGGTGATTTGGCAATTTCTTCTTGATACAAATAAAACCAGAATGAATCACGATGTAAGAAACTTGATCTGGGATCATAAATCAGT
>CAJHQQ010005291.1:0-18419 GCA_905132885.1 Moricandia moricandioides
AAATAAGGGAGAAAGGTACAAATATATCTCGTAACTGGTTGGTGATAAAGAAACCCTAGCCGGTGCTCCGCTTGGTGATGAGAAGGCGATTTCCAGATATGGTTAGTGCATGGAGATCTCTTGATCTGATCCTACGAAGGCATCCTTCATGTACACAAGGGAGACTATCAACACTCCTTGTGGCGGCTGAGTTCTCCTCTCAGTTCGAATCAGATTCCTTGGTGGCGTTTCACACAAGCAAATCATTTTGCTTTGGTGATATATGATTCTTTGTCATATATTCATAGGAACTCGCGTGTTGCAGATTGGTTGATGATCTTCGTTGCCTTGATTGTATATTGCTTGCCTTGGTGGATACTTTGTTGATTTCTGATGACGATGAATCAAAGTGGTTCAGCTCATATGGCTGACGTAAAGGGGAAAGGTATTTGGTATGACGATGATGATGAGGGTCCGATTCAGCTAACAGATCAGGATGACTCTCCTATTATCCATGACACAGTTTTCTCCTTGATTGGTAAGATATTAAATTCCAAAGAAACAACGGTTTGAAAAACTGATCCAGACAATGTCGGGGACAATGAGGGATGCAAGGTCGCATTACAGCTAATGATCTGTGAAGGGAAAGTTTCTTTGACTTTTCCACTGAAGAGGACATCAAAAACGTTCTTCGGCAAGGCCTTTCACTATAATTTTTGTATGTTCGTTTCTGGTGCGATGGGAGCCGGTGGTCATGATGATTATCCGTGGATAATCCCTTTTGGGTTGAGATAGATAACTGGTAATCCCGCTGCACCTGTGGACCACTAAAAACTGAGAAAATATCGGCAGCAAGCTTGGTCACGTTGATACGGTCGATCTCTCTGCTGGGCGTCTGTTGCTGGACATTGATACGAGGAAGACTCTGGTTTTCTCTCGTAAGGTTGCATCACCAAAAGGGGAAGAAGTCACGATCAGGATGCACTATGAAAAGCTTTTCAAAACATTGCTCAACCTGTGGAATGTTGACCCATGAGATGGCATATTGTCCTCAGAAAGCTGGTGTCTTTGCACGAGTTCAAATTCCGCATCTTGATGAGTCTCGACAGTCTTCGCTGAGGGACCAGAAACCGCTTGAGATGAAGCCATTTGATAAGCCTTTGAACGCTGTCACACCTTATGAGAAGAATCAGTACAATGGCCATGTCAAGAATGTTTGGCGTGATAGAAAAGAGGGTGATTTCATGAGCGACGCAAGTCCGAAGGATAGGAATGATGTTTATAACGATAGGCACGTGGTACGAGGATTAAGCAGGGTCGTTATGGTGACCTAGGGCTCGGGGAGAGATGGTCGTGCTGATAGGAAGATAGCTACGCATACTTCGCGATATGGGCGCACGATGTGCCACCTTATCACACCAAACAACATCAATCATGAAGGGCAAAGGAACACACAGAACCTCGAGATAATGTACACGGACTTTGAGTCTTATGCTCGTAATGTACACCCTGCGAGTAGCCGAGAGATCCATCGAATGTAAACAAATCTGAGGTTAGGATACCAGAGGGCATTGGCAGTGCTGGTAAGAAGATTGCAAGTAAGATTGTTACTCCAATGAGAGGCGACCAGGATGCTAAATGTAACCAAACGGCACAAAGAGATAATTCGGTCCAATATCTTTCTCTCCTAAGGAGAAGGAGATGATCGATGAGGACCAAATGAGTAGGGGCTCTAACCGGTATGGAGATCATTGGTACTAGCAATAATGATGATGATATGCATGACGATAAGATGATAATGGTGGAACATGAAGATGATTTTCTAGGAGAGGACTTGATGGAGTTGGAAGAATATGGTCTTAATAGTGCGGCAACACAAATCAAGATGGTGAGCAAGGACACGAGAAAGGACACATGGAAGTCGAAAGTATCATCTCATAGGAATGGAGGAAAGTCTCGAATCTCTTTGGGTTTGAACAAAAAAGTACAGTTCCTCCGTAGAGGATCTCCTAAGATACATAAATCTTCGTCTAAGGAGATAATCCATTTGGGGAAGCAGCACATGGGTGGTGTTAAGAGCAGGAAGAGTGCAACTCGCAAAGGTGATGGTATGGAGGGGTCCACTAACACCTCCACAAATCATCCATGAAGACAATTAGTTGGAACTGTCGAGGTATAGGGAACGACCTCACAGTTCGACGCCTTATGGAGATGTGTCAGAAGCATCACCCAGGATTTGTGTTCCTTTCTGAAACGAAGAATAGGAGGATGTTGTTGCAAGACATTCAGGCTATAGGATTTGATCATTTATTTACCGTTGAGCCACTTGTCTCAGCGGAGGTTTAGCTTTGTTTTTTAGGGATGAATTTCAAGTTAATGTTTTATTTTCAAATAATAGAATGATTGACATTGAGGCAATCATTGATGGAATAAAAGTCTATATGACGTTTGTTTATGGGGATCCTGTACTAGAAAGAAGAGATCAAGTTTGTGAACGCTTTACGCGTTTCTCAACAACAAGAACTGGACCTTGGTTTATGATAGGAGATTTTAATGAAATCACTGCCATAATGAAAAAGAAGGAGGAAGACAGCGTACTGATAGCTCTTTTCTACCTTTTAAGCAAATGATAAACGATTGTGGGATGTTAGAATTTCCATATACTGGAGATATGCTATCAAGGGTTGGAAAGAGAGCAGGAAGAGTAACTGTTCGATGTCGTCTTGATAGGGCTGTGGGAAATATGGACTGGCATGATAAGTTTCCTCATTCTATGGTAAAGTATATGAGATTATGGGGATCAAATCATCATCCGATTCTTGCAGACATACTCACAAAACCAACGAGAAGATCAAGAAAATTCAAGTTCGATAAAAGATGGTTGGATAATGAGGAATTGCGGCATGTCATTTTAGAGGGATGGAAATCACCTGATCTTCCTCCCAGTGCGATTATAATGGAACATATTGCCAGCTGCAGAAAAGCCTTGAGTGAGTGGAGGAGAGAACATAATATTAACTCAGCAAAATTGGTTGAGGAACTTAAAGAAAAGGTGGAGGCTCTGTATGCAGATGATAATGCTACAACTGAGGAGATCGCAGCCGCTTTGAAGGAACTTTCAGATGCTCTTAAGACAGAAGAAATGTTCTGGAAACAAAAAAAGTCGAATATTTTGGCTACGAGAAAGTGATCAAAATACAAAAATTTTCCATGTATTAACAAAGCAAAGACGAGCAAGGAACAAGATCACGCAGCTCCTAGATGAAAATGGAAATGTAGTGCAAGATGAAGAAGGACTAGTAGCTATTGCTACTAGCTATTTTAGACAGATCTTTGAGTCTTCTAATCCAGAAGATATTGAAGAAGCGCTATCTGAAGTTCATACAACAATCACGGAGCTAATGAATGAAAGTCTAACAGCCCCAATTCTAAATGAGAGGTGAAGCTAGCACTCTTTGCTATGCACCCAGAAAAGCCCCGCAGCCAGATGGTATGACATCGCTTTTTTACCAGAATTTTTGGGATATAGTAAATGATGACTTAACTCTTATGGTTAATGAATTCCTTACCTAGGGGACAATGCCAGCTGTACTGAATGAAACAAATATTTGTTTCATCCCAAAGACAACAAAGCCTAATGAAATGGCTCAATTTCGGCCCATTAGTTTATGCAACGTAAATTACAAAATTATCTCTAAGGTCTTATGCCAGAGACTCAAGAAAGTGCTACCAGGTCTAATTTCAGAAACTCAGTTAGCTTTTGTTGCTGGAAGACAGATTTCGGATAATATTATAATTGCTCAGGAGATGTTTCACGCACTTAGGACTAAGCCAAGCGGACGCAATAAAAGAATGGCCATCAAGACGGATATGAGTAAAGCATATGACAGGATGGAATGGTCGTTTATTGAAGCTGTCATGAGAAAGATGGGCTTTTCGGAAACGTGGATTACCTGGATAATGAGATGCATTACATCAGTACAATATAAAGTTCTCATGAATGGGTAGCCGAGAGGAAATATTATTCCAGGGAGAGGTCTACGCTAAGGAGATCCTTTGTCTCCTTTCATTTTTATTCTATGCACGGAAGCGCTCGTTAGCCTTCTCAATCACGCAGAGAACCAAGGAAAGGTAACGGGGATGCGCGTCACAGTCGCGTGTCCATCAGTATCCCACCTTCTCTTTGCTGATGATAGCCTTTTCTTCTGTAAGGCGGAGCTCCGTGAATGTGAAGAAGTAATAAAAGTAGTCAGGACGTATGGAAAAGCATCAGGCCAATGCATCAATTTTGATAAATCTTCCTTACTCTTTGGTAAGCGAATTAATGCAACCACCAGGCAGGAAATTAAAGATGCACTTAGTATACAGAATGAAGGATGGATGGGGTCGTACTTGGGTATCCCAAAAGATATTAGCGGTTCTAAGTGCAAACTTTTTGCTTTCCTTAAAGACAAGTTGATGCATATAGTGAATGGCTGTACAGGTAGATGGCTCTCGAAAGGGGGAAAAGAGGTGCTGATCAAATCCATTCTACTTGCTCTTCCGACATATGTTATGTCTACTTTTCTTTTCCCATTGGAGATATGTGAAAATCTTGCCATTGTTATTGCACAATTTTGGTGGAGCTCTAATCCCCCAAAAAGAGGAATACAGTGGTCAAAATAGGAAAAATCTGTTTACCAAGAGAGGAGGGTGGGATTGGATTTCGCATGATCCACGAGTTTAATCTGGCTCTATTGGAGGTTACTACAATATCCTGATTCTCTGGTGGCCAGAGTTCTAAAGGGAAGATATTACAGGATGAGCTCACCTTTACGAGTAAATTCTGTAAACAGTCCTTCTTATGTGTGGAGTAGCATTTCTGCGGTAAAGGAGCTTTTGTTATTGGGGATAAGACAGAAGATACACTCTGGATATGAAGTTAAAGTGTGGGAGGATCCATGGATCCCAACGACACCTGCTAGGTCAGCTACACATGTGGCACCAATTATGAATCCAAATATGAGGGTCAATGATCTTATTAATCAGGAATCAAAGACATAGGATGTTGGCTTACTGGAACAATATGTCAACCCTGACGATATACCTCTTATTAGGAGTTTGACCACAAGTACGACTCATCGACGGGACACATTCTGCTGGAACTACACAAAGAATGTACAATATACGATCAAATCCGGATATTGGGTAGCCCAAAATCTCCTCAAGGAGAAAAATGAAAATGAAGTGCTAGAGCCAAGTGTGACTAAGCTTCAAGCCTTTACTTGGAAGCTAAAGGCGCCAAAGAAAATTTGCCATCTTATATGGCAATTGATAACTCGACACGTGGCTGTAACAAAGAATTTAGTAACGCGGAATATGAAATGTGATAATTACTGCCCAAGGTGTGGTGAACCAGAGGAATCTGTAACCCATGCTATTTTTGAATGTCCGCTTGCTTTACAAGTTTGGGCACTATCATCAACTCCAACGATTCAATATATCTTTCTAGTACCAAACATCTATGCGAACATGGACTACCTATTCTGGAGGAAGAACATCATAACTGAACTTGAACAAGACAGAGATCCATATCCCTGGATAATTTGGTATATTTGGAAGGCTCGAAATGACAAACTCTTTAGGGGAATAGATAGGGAGCCTCTGGAACTAGTAAAATATGCTGAGAGTGAATGTCAGGCTTGGTTTGCTGAAAAACGAGGTGGTGTCATCAGTGATACAAGGGAACAATGACTAGGAATCCCAAGTCTTAAGCTTGGGTAATATCTACTTAATAGATGGATCCTGGATAGACAATGATCAATTTAGTGGATTTGGATGGACTTGGATGGACAGTGGTGGGAATCGTCAACTCATGGGAACACGAAATATACCTAGACGAGAATCAACGTTGCATTCGGAAGTAGAAGCACTGCGATGGGCGATGGATAATATGCTTCGACATTCGACATGCCAGAGCTTCGATACAGATTGCAAGGAGTTGATTGCTATGATCAAGGACCCTCACGCTTGGCCAAACTTTGCTACGGAACTGGAGAGGATAGAAATGCTACTGATTTGCTTCCCGGACTTCAAAATTTCTTATGTTCCTCGAGCGCGCAACCAGTTTTCAGATTTTTTTGCTAAGACAGCTAGATCCTTCTATAGGGAGTTACTTTTTATTGGTTGTTCTATTCCGGTCTGGTTACCCAGACCACCTCAAACTTGAGTAATAAAATAGTCGTTTGCCGCTTAAAAATAATAATAATAATAATAATAATAATAATAATAATAATAATAATAATAATAATATCATTTGATATATGAAAAATAAAAAACAAATATATAATATAAGAAAATAAGTAAATATACAATTTAAAAATGTAAATATTACAATAAACATTTATCTTAAAATGTAAAAGATAATAATAAGTAAATTTACAATATAAGAATATAAATTAAATTCATTATGAAATATAATAAATAGAAATAATATATTGATATAAATAATGAGTAAATATACAATATCAAAAATAGAAATATTACATTAAACAGCTAACATAATATTATAATTTGATATAATAAAAATAAAATAAAATAATAAGTAAATATACAATCTAAATAATATAAATAATAAGTTAATATACAATATAAGAAATATAAATATTACACTAAAAATTTGTCGTAATATACAAATTAATATATATATATATATATATATATATATATATATATATATATATATATATATATATATAATAAGTAAATATATAATATAAGAAAAAATAAAAATAAATAAATTACACATCGATCCGAAAGTTGTATAGTAAAATAAATAATAAGTAAATATACAATATGAGAAATATAAATATTACATTAAAAATCTATCATAATATTAGAATAAGTAAGTATATTATTTAAGAAAAATAAATAATAAGAAAATATACAATATAAAAAATAAAAAAATTATGTTAAATATATTTTTTATCAAAAATTACATTAAAAATTTATCATAATATAAGAATAAGTTAATATACAATATAATAAATAAAAATATTAAATTAAATATCTATCGTAATATTAAAATAAGTAAATGAATAAAATGTATAGTAAAATAAATAGTAAGTAAATATACAGTATGAGAAATAAAAATATTACATTAAAAATATATATTTTAGTATTAAAAATAAGTAAATATACAATATAAGAAATAAAAATATTATATTAAATATATAAGTAAATATACAATAAAAAGAATAAGTAAATATATAATATCAAAAATAGAAATATTACACTAAACATCTATAATAATATTATAATTTTATATAATAATAAAAATAATTAAATATAAAATATAAAAAAAAATATTACACTAAACATCTATCGTAATATACAAATACAAAAAATCAAAATAAGTAAATATACAATATAAGTAAAAATAAAAAATAAGTAAATATATTATATAAGAAATGGAAAAACTAAATTACACATCTATCTGAAAAAAAGTATAGTAAAATAAATAATAACTAAATATACAATATAAGAAATATAGAAATTACATTAAATATCTATCATAATATTAGAATAAGTCAGCATATAATATACAAAAAATATTAAGTACATATACAATATAAAAAATAAAAAAAATATTAAATTAAATAATTTTTTTATCAATAGATTACATTAAACATCTATCGTAATAAAAGAATAAGTAATACCTTAATTTTATTTTGATGAAAATAGACTTAATTTTCAAAAATACCTTAATTTTTTTGATGAAAATAGACTTAATTAATTTTTCTAAATATTTATAAAAAAAATTAGAAACTCAACCTCACCCTTTAATACTATATTAATTTATTTTTTTATATAAATCTGTATTTTAATTAAATTAATAACATTTCTCTTAAAGATAAAGTACTCATTCATGGTATATCATTTAAACCTTAATGTAACATAATTTATTTATGTTTGATATCTGTATCTAAATTGGACATTTTATATAATATTAACTAACTGTAAAAAATTAGTGATTAATTTGTATAAAATTTCATTGAATAATTGTAATAATAATTAGACACACTAAAAATAACTAAAAATTATAAAACTTTAATATTTTATTAATAAAATATATTCTATTAATTTAAAATAGCCATTTAAGTTTTAAAATAAAATATTTTATATAAAAAATTTAAAATTTTTTATTTTTTTATAATTTATAGTATTTATTATGTATATTTTAACATAATGTTGTACAATAAAACAGTTTAAAAACATGTTAATGTATTTTTATTTTAAATAAAAATCACTCTATTTGATAAATTTGATGGTCATTTAAATATTTTATTGTTATATTATTTAAAACTATGTATTGATTAGTTTTTGAAAAACTAAAAATACAGAAAAACCAAAAACCAAATCTACAAACTAAATACCAAAAGCTGAAAATCAAAAACAAAATCTAAAAACTAAAATCTAAAATCTAAAACAAAAACTAAAAACTAAAATCTAAAATCTAAAACCAAATCTAAAAAACAAAAACTAAAACTAAAAACTAATGAAAACAATCATCACCTAATGAACTAATAAATGTGTTTACATTATTATATTCAAAACCTACATATAATTCATTATCGTATTGTAATGAGAGTAATTATCCTTACATCAAGAGTTCTATATAAAGCACAGTTCTGGTTCAAACATCAAACAAGTTAATTATAAGATTCACATACATTAAACAAACAAAAGCAAAAAAAAAGTTCTACCCTAAGGATCAAGGCAGTGTGTTCAATTCAGTGTTTGTTATGACAATCTCTACGATGGCAATGAAATTTGCGGTTTTGTGCTTTGTTATGTGTCTCGTTTTCCTAAGCTTCGATGACGTGTCTTGCCAGGTAAGTAAAATCATGAAATTAAGCATCTATGTACCACGTAAAGTCACTTGCATGCACTTGAAACTCATTTTCAGGTCGAGCGAAGCATAGCTACGTTAGATAGATCAATGGACCATAGTAATTATCAAGGTAAACTATTTATTTTGTTAATATTAGTTTTAATACCTCAACACTAAAAAAAAGTGGAGTGTTACTTTGGTTGCAGCTAATGTCTAAGAAAAGGAAGAAGAGGGTCAATGTAACTAAGAACTTTTCCTTCTTATTGTTTATTCTAATTTAGTTGGCCTCTCTTATTCTAAGATAAATAATAAATATATTTTCAGCTATAAAGAGAAAGAGTGAAAGTGAGAGAAGCCAAGAGAAGAACACAATCTCGACTGATAAGAAGAAAAAAATATTTGTGTCTCTGTTTGAGGAAAACCTAAGAGATTTTTCTGAAGTTAATAATACAATCCAGGTTAAATCAAATATTATTGGGTCTTGAACTTTGGGATCTCTTAAACGTAAAAATATAATTTTTACAATTTTTTTTTCTTGGGTATATTATTCTGTTGTTCTTGCACTCATTTGGATCTATAGTATGAAGCTGCCCATGATACTGATGAAGTGGGTGAAAGTTCAATCATGATGGACGAAATAAACCGTGAAATTGAAGTTATAGTGTCAAATATGTTAATTAATAGGTTTAGAACTTTTATTGTTTAAAGAAAACTCAGCCTATCTAGATTTATTATTCATTGAAGATGCGTTGATTTTTCTTTTTTCTTTTCATATTGTAGCCCATATCAGTGGTCTGAATAAACAAGTTGGGTCTATTGGTGTCATTGAAGTGGGTGAATCTAAGGATACTACTGATTTTGGTAAAAAAAAAAGATCGAACAAAAGAAACTTCTTCTACTTTTTTTCTCCTACGAAAGCAGAGCTGTTTTTGGTGAAGAAAAAAATATTATTAATCTTTTTTTCACTCAGATGCTGAAAGACGGCAACAGCTAGAAGAGATTGAACGACAAATTAAAGGTAAATTTGTCTGTCAAGCAATGTGTTTCTTGAGAAAAGTTGTACCATTGAATTAATGTTAATATTCTAAAGAGTTTTGGTTCGTGACGGTTGAATCTCCTAGCTGCGGCTGCTACAAGAATTGTCTCAGAAGAAAGAAGAATAATGAGAAAAAGTAAGGAGGGAACACACGAGATTAAATCTGAAGGTACTACACGTTAACATGGATATATAGTAATTATCTTTCTATAAGTTAGATTTGAATAACATCTTTTATATTTTAGAAAATACTTTTAGTATGATAATTGGCTGATGAATGCTTACTTTTCAGGGGATGAAAGTGCCGATGAAGAAAGTGGTAAGTACCACATATATTATAAAAAGACGGGTGAAGAAGAATGTAAAGTTAAAGTACCATATATCATCTAAATCTCTCTCTTACAAAACCTGGACTTATATAAATTTTTTTCCTCTCAGCTGTATCAACGGAAAGTAGTCGGAGGTGTAGCACTTGTGGTAGTTTGAAGAAAGGCAATGATGGCTCGTGGATGTTAGGATCTCTAGGAATTGCACAGTCAGGTTTACCTCCGCTTTTATTCTGAACCATTTGATGTCCATCTATAACATCAATAGAACCATTTGATGTTAATCTAGGCCTAGTCAGTGGCAGATCTAGAAAATATAATGAGTGGGGGCAAAAACAGTGAAACAACAAAAAATAAAATAACATCAAGAACTTTACCTTTTGTGTGGTGTGCTTGTGAGGGCAGGTGTGTGGCGCTGTTTTGACCAAGACAAAAATGGTGTTAAGGTAGAGGAGGATGCTTCCATTGTTATACCAAAGTATGACATAGATACAATCATCAAGGAAGAATCCACTCCCCAGGTTTCTTTTTAAGACTTTGACATTTTCCATGTCATTTGAAAAATAAAAAGCCTCTTTAACTCATCTCTAACTATGGAATGTAGGACTCTGCATCAAAGACTTCTAGTCTCATAGCATCACTGACCCAGATCGTTGAGAAGCATAAGAAAGAACTATGGTCTTCAAGTGTAAACATTGGTAAATCAACTAAGGAATCATCAGAGACGGTAGAGAAGCTGAAAGTAACCCTAAAACAGTATCGTGGTATAAGCGCACGTGAGCTCGTGACTCGTTCGGATTTTGAGGAGATACTGGAGATGGCTGCACTCTACGAGGAACTGAGCTCTTCCCTAGTGAGCTATATCTCGAAGCTGTCCATGTACAGAAGTCTTATAAAGGAAGGAAACAAAGCCTCTCAGCGAGTTCAACTTGCACAGGCACGTGCCAGGTTGCTCAAAGACATGGCTGATGAGAAGCAGAAGAATGTGGACGACCATTTTGGGATAGTCAAGGACTTGGCTCAGAGAGGAGACACGTTGTACGTCAAAATATTCGCCATCAAGAAACTGGTGTCGAGGCTTGAGGCCGAGAAAGAAGAGGTTGATATGAGTTTCACCGAGACAGTTAGGAATCTCTCACGCGTTATAAAAGAGGCTTCTGAGGCGTATGAAGACTATCATGTTGTTGTTAGGAAGTGGAAGGAGGAGCAAGCAGCAGCAGACTTCTCCCGTGAAACCATTGAGAGTGCAGAGGTTGTTTGGGTTCAGTTTCTCAGCACCCTTTAGAGACAAGACAACAAGACTTCTTCTTCTCATCATCGGTTTTAGTTGCGCATTTGTAGTACTCTTGTTTATATTTTATTATTACTAGGTGACCGGCCCGCACCCTGTGCGGGCATAAACAGATTCAAATTATGGATTAAATAGTTCAAAGTTTTAGCAGTAACGGATTTTATATGATAAGACCACCGTCTTTGGGAGAAAGCATCATGCACCGGAAAATATTGGTACTCGAATTTTACACGGATGAGATGGAACAAAGTAACTTCAGTATCAAGAGGTAGTCGTTCCGGTATGCATAATTGCAACGTCCCAAAATAATTTGTGTGTTTAAGAAGATATTTTATTTTCTAAATCTGGAATTAATAGTGTATAGTTTTAGAAATAACATATTATATATTATCACTAATTAGAATTGTATTGTATATGTGTTATAAGTCTTTATTTTAGGTAAAAATATTATTATGTTTTATTTTTTCAAAAAAATTATGTAGACATATTAAAAGAAATTTAAAGATATTTTGTTAGTTGCTAAAACAAGAGGTTTCTTCTTGAGAGTGTACCATTCAAGAACGTGCTTTTCCGACATGAGAGAGATATGTATCACGGTCTCGGCCTTGTCAATCTTTTCCCTTTCCTCGTAGACATTCCTTGATTCGATCAACTTAGAAAAATATTTGGAAACTTTGGAAAGCACGGGATGGCAGGAGAGTGAAGCCCTTGTTATGATCACAGTGTTAATTAGTTCGGGGAAGACTTGTGTAACGTCTTCCTACTTCTTCTTCGCCAGGTTGATATCACTCATCTTTATGAAGAAACTCAAGAAAGAAAGAAAGAAAGAAAGAAAGAAAGAAAGAAAGAAAGAAAGAAGATGAATCACTGACAGAGAGATGATGTACGCAACAAGAAAAATGGCACAAACTCTGCGGAATCTTGAGAAAGAGAGAGAGAGATGACGACGAATTGTGGAGACTAAATAGTTCCCGCTTCCACTCCAACAGCTAGTTTCTTTTTAATTTATGTAAAGATTGGGTTAAATTGGTCTTTTAACAAAATTGTAGGATTAAATTGAAATACATGATTTATTTATTTATTTATTCCCCCTCTTTTATTCACTATTTGCTTTGTCCTAATCAAAATTTAAAGGATTTTTTTTATTATTATTTCTGAGATATATTATCTAAAATCTCCAAGTTTTTTTTATTTTTCGAAATTGGAGATTTTGATCATCTGGATTAAGCCAAAGTTTCTAGATTGTTCTAATCGAATTATTGTCTTGCTTCAGAAGTAGCCAATTTCAGGAGATTTTGACGTGATCACACACTTCACAAAGTCACCAACACTGAGTGTTTTCATCAATCTCTTCGTGCCGAGCAATTCTTTTTTAGGCTTCATTGTGAAAACGAGTCTCTCAGTTGACTGGTTAGCAGCCAGCACTCTCACCTTCAGATACTGAAACAAGAGTTAAAGTAAAATCATCAAATACCAAAGATATTTAAAAAAAGAAAAAAAATGTTTGAAAGGTCTACTAAACCTTTGCATCAAAACTCTCCAAGAAAGCCTTAATCTTCATCTCATAGAGGTTTGAAAAGTCTTTGTTCTGAAGCTTAGCTTTTTCCCAGAGGGGTTTGTTGACCTCCATCCATGAATCAAAGGTAGGACATTTCATATAAGTCGCAAGTTGGTTGAAGGGCAAAAATCCTCTGACATATCTGAATCGAACCTACAAACAGAAAAGAAAAGGGAATGATTTAAACATTTCTAATCAGAGAAATTGGAATCATGAGGAGATATATATATTATACCTTGTACCCTCGACGTGCAACTTGAATCACATTGACAAACAGCTGTAGGTTAGACTTACGATAGGACATAATTTTGTCCCAGTCTTCTGCCGTGGAGTAAGATAGGAGACACTCAGACTAAAATAAGTAAATGATATTAGAAGAAGCCATCATCTATCAGTTAGCCAAATATAAGAGGGAAAAATGTAATATTAAGTCACCAAGAGATGTGCATTATATGCAGAGAGAGGGCGAGAGAGAGAGAGAGAGAGGAGTGAGAGTCAAGGCCAGTCTTGATCCAAAGGGCATGGAAACCAAGATGGTTAGGAGTGGTGTGGTTGGTGTTGGAGGGTGGAGGTGAGGCTTGGGAACAAACTCTGCTGATTTGAAGAGAGACACGGGGAGAGAGAAGGGGAAAGAGACGTGGTGTTCTCTTGCAAGCAAATAAATGATCATACAAGTCAAAACCAAAATCATCTAATCATAAATATCATTTTCTTCCACTAAAGTCAGTATCAAAACAGGAAATAAATCAAAATCGTTTCAAAACAGGAAACAATATTAAATCGAAACCCATTTACTCTCTTTTCATCCCGGCAAAAATAAATCAACATCAAAATCGGAAACAAATAACAACCTAATATTATTGAGTGAAAACCAAAACCATCAAATCAGGAAACACCATGTAATAATATATATCCTCACGATGTGGAAACAAATCAAAATCCCATCAAAATAAGGAAACACTATTAAAAGGAAAGGAAACAAACATCTTTATCTAAGTATCTGCCATCGAATAAACCCTCAAAAAATCCCATTTACTAACCTCAAAAACATCGATCCCAACATTATGGCTTACTTGCGCCGTAAAAAACCCTAAACTTTCTTCTTGACAAAAAGCTTAAGGCGTTTTTATACCCAAAACAAGGTGCTTCAGCTTTATTTCAAGTTTTTTTTCTTTTCTTTCTTAATATTGGATATAATGAACCCAGCTAATTAGAGCACCTTCAACGGTTTGGAACCCCTTTGAGGTTCTAAATTTTTTTTTTGATTTTTTTTAATAAATAAAAAAATTAAAAAAAGATGAATCAATTGCGGGCCGTCACGTGTCAGTGGGGCCCACAAACAGTATAAGAACCGGGTTCTTAAAGAGGAGTTTTTAGAGTTGGTTATAAAAAAATTGTGGACCCCACACATGTTTAGAACCCCTAAAAACCCTCAATTGGAGGTGGTCTTAGTTCATTACGAATATAGATAATGGTAATGACTAATCCATCAGTGAAAGCTATATTAATGTGTAAAGCTTGGTTCATACATATACAATTATTATTATTTTGTGTTACTCTTATTCATCTATGTTTTAAAAAATAACATTTTCATTTTATATTCATACAAGTTATCTCCTATGCTTTATGAATATAGATACACTTTTCTTTAAAAAATAAATACAAATATGTAATAATCAAGAAAGTTAAAATCATATATCACACAAGCTTTCAAACACATATATGCAACATTCATTCAACTAACTTCCTCAAACAATCTACTTATCATTAATTCCATCTACTTACCAAGTTGTTCAATCTTATTTTCTAATCCTAGATTATTCTACATTTTTTTTCATTTCAGTTTTAAAGCATTTACAAACAAAGAGTATTATCATGTTACTAACCTCCGTTTGCCTTTTGAAACTCTTTTTTTTCATTCAGTGATATTTTGTCTCCATCATTTACATTGTCATAAAGAAAAAAGAGGAAAACAACTGTTAAGTCTTTTGTTTTGGACACTCATATTCATCTGTAAGGCCATCATTATCCATGGAACGTTCCTATTTTTTTTTTTTAGTTAATTAAAAAAAACGAATCAATTACGGGTCGCCACGTGTCAGTGGGATCCGTGAACAGTGTAAGAAACCCTTTAAAAACGGTTCTTAGGACATGTTTATTGCAAGTCTCTTAGCATGAGGTTCTTAGTTTTTCTAAGAGACGTTTCTTAACTTTTCACTAAGAAAACTTAAGAGCCGTCTCTTAAATAAGAGACTTAAGGGTATGTTTATTGTAGGTCTCTTAGCATGTGGTTCTTATCTTTTCTAAGAGACGTTTCTTAACTTTTAACTAAGAAAACTTAAGAACCGTCTCTTAAATAAGAGACCTAAGAGACGTCTCTTAGCGGGAAAATTAAAAAATAAAAAATAAAAAAAACGCGAAATTATAAGTTAAGAACCCCACCTAAGAGACCGGGGATAAACGTGCCCTAAGAGACGTCTCTTAACGGAAAAATTAAAAAAAAAAAAACGTGAAATTATATGTTAAGAACTCCGCCTAAGAGACCGTGGATAAACATGACCTTATTTAGTAGTTTTAAGAAGCGGTTGTTGCACTGTTCACGGATCTCATATGTCAGTGGGGCCCGCGAACCGTGCAAGAAACCCCTTAAGAAACTTGGGATAAAGATGCCCTAATATGATGAGCATTAGAAAAAGTCTTCTATCACAACCATTTCATTTCATACACATATAGTTATGCAACACTCATGAAACTAACTACATATATTCCTCAACACATCGTACTGATCAAAACTCTGAATCTAATCATATAAAGTATTATTCTACATTGTTTGCGTTTTTCTTTTCAGTTCTATTATATCCTTCAAATCGAATAGTATTCTGTTACTAACCTTTTTATTTTATGTCATTTGTCTTTGGAATGGTCTTTTATACCCTCTCTTTTTCTCATTTACACTGTCATCAAGGAAAAAGATCGGTTACTAATTCTTTAGCAATATTCTAATTCATCCATCTTACTAAATGTATAATAAAAAGGATTAACCTTCTTGTAGTGAAAAAGGTTAGTAACAGAGTACTATTCGGTGGCCACGTGTCACTCATACAGAGCTTTCTCAGAAGAATTTGAGACATTTGATTGGTTTGATTTTTTGGAATTTCTTAATCATTTTTTAAATTAATCGTCAAGCTCTAATATAGGAAAATACAAATAAAATCGATATCACCATTAAATTCATCGATCCCATTAATTTTAAGAAAAAGATAATTTGTTATTAGTTTCCTTATAACAAATAAATTACTTGCGCAAGAATATTAGTTAATACATGTAATAATTAGTTTTCTTATAATTAGTTAATACATGTAATTTGTCTTATACATGTAATAATTACTACATGTAATAATGGCATCATTATAACAAATTAATTAATTTCGCAAGAATATTAGTTAATACATGTAATAATTAGTTTCTTTATAATTAGTTAATACATGTAATAATTAGTTTCCTTATAACAAATAAATTAGTTGCGCAAAAATATTAGTTAATACATGTAATAATTAGTTTTCTTATAATTAGTTAATACATATAAAAATTAGTTTAACTTTATAATATATAGTCTCGATGTTTAGAGCTTCTTAATGTATCCGAATATTGTTGCAAATAGTACACGGACCTTAAGCAATATATCACCTGTGCACTTTACGTTTGCATGTAAATGTGTATTACATTTCTAAAAATCTATTGGAACGTGGATGCAGGAATCATTTAAGCTTTCATGGGGATGCACAGGTCATGCTAATGATCAACACAAAAAGGAAATCGTCTCATTTGAGAGCGGAAATATCACTACAGCAGACCGCAGTAGTAAACAGGTTAGGAGGAGTGTATTGTTTCCCTCTTCTTTATCCTTATTGTTTTCACTTTCTGAATTTACAAACAATTACTTTTGTTTATTTTAACTTGGTGAACAGTTGTTCAGTGTGTAAAGACTAACTTGTTCAATATTTAGATTTCACTGACATGGGAGACCAATCCACAAACTGTTATTCGTACTACTTAGTCAGTTTCTCCAAGTAGATGAAGAAGAGATCTTCGAGTTCCAAGGTTTACTCGATGACAAAGAGATTCAAGAGATCTTGGAATGCTCATTCTCAGAGGAGCCAGACCAGTTGATTTCTCAGGGAGCTTCATGATCAATTGTGACAACTGGAGTTCAACAGATCTTACAACGTTTGGGATTTGACCAGGACGACCGTTCCTTTCTTTTAATCAAATATACTTCAATTTATTATACACTGAAAACCTAATATTTACACTAAAAAATTATTCTTATATTGTTCATGAATTTATATCACACTATGAACGCTCCCACGAGATAGGATCCATGGAGTAGAGTACTGTATATTCTCTTGAATAATGATAAACTTACATTTTCTACATATGTAATTTTACTGGCCATGCTTCTAAAGATCTTCTGCCTTGCCTCTCTCCTTTCAGTGTTGATCCTAGAAATGTTAAAACTAAATTTTGAGAGCTCTACATCTGGTTCTGGTAAAGAAGAAATGAAGCTTAGTTGGTTGTGACATACTACAGACCTGAGTCTATGGAACATAAATTGTGATATAAAACAATCAACTCGCCTGAAATAATGTTGCGCAACTGTTTATGAACACAGTGAATGTCTTAGCTCACGATTCTGTTCCTGGATGCCACTTTATGCTGCAAACCAACACTGCAAGAAATACCAAATGCAGGGTCTCAGTTACTTATCAAAGAGTATAGACATTTAAAACAAAGGATCAACGACAACTTGTATGGAAATTTGAATGTACCTTGGCTTTTGATTCGTTGGTATTGGTTGACAGCTAAGTACAAGATCAATCGCGAGGCTTAGATCCCTGTTGCAGATATAATATGTTAGGTTTAACTAACATAAAAACACTTCTCTGTAATATTGTAACATATGAATAACGCACCTCCCAGTTACTGGTGTGTTATTGCTAGGACCGAGAATCATCAAACTGGCCGTGATAAACCAGTTCAAATGGCCTACGACCATCCTGATCCAGAGCAGGAAGAGATAAAGTTAATACCACGTCAACAATTTTCATTAAGAAGAATCTACTGTTTGATCTTCAGAAATGAACTCGTAGGGACTTAGCTACTTCTAATCATAATGGACCAAAAACTACCTTCTTAATAAGAAAAACTCAGGGGTACAGACAGCTCCAAATTCCTTTGCAACCTCTTGTGACTGAGGTAAGAGAGAACATAAGTATAATCAAACAAAACATTAGAAAATAAAAAAGAAGCACTGAACATAAAAAAGATTGACCTCATCATATAAGTAAGGAAATGGG
>CAJHQQ010005292.1:0-18412 GCA_905132885.1 Moricandia moricandioides
CACTTCGCGAATATAAATCTACTTTATGTTGTTTAGTCTCCGTTTGTTATACTAGAAAATGTAATGTTTCCCTTGGCTGCCTCTGTGGCGTCGTTTCTTTCTAGGGACGTAAAAATTTGTGTTAATATGTTCGACTCTCTGGCCGTTGCCTTCCAGAGCAAGTTCAATAACTACGGGAGGGAGCCAAGAGTTATTCTTGTCACCAGCGTCAATCCTAAGAGAGATGGGGGTAAGAGAGTATTTGATTTTTCTCTGTTATTGAATTGAAACATAGATTAGTGAGATGAGTGACGGAAACATTTTATTTTACGTTGTTGGTCTGTTAAATGGCTCCCATTTTGGACAGGAAAAGTATATCTGAATGGATCTTCTGCCACACATTTTTACTTTGACTCTGAGACAAGTGCAGGAAAAGAGGAGCTTGACAGGTGCGTCTTCTCTTTCTAATTACAAAACGCTGATTGGTCTACGTTTGTGTGTATTCTATTTCATTGACTGCCTTCCCATGTTTATCTTCATACATGTTAACAACTGGTGGGACAGACCAGTCAGCGTCTTCATCAAAAGTTGTTTACTCACAAAAAATTGAGCCTTTTACCATTTCTGAGATTAACCAATTTATTATCACTGCTGACCCACATGTTAGGTCTGATAGGACCATCTGAGAATATTCTTCACCTTTTCTTTTCTTCTCTTAATATTGACAGGTCATTGAATTTCTCTGTACAGATAAAGTGACAGAGGTTCAGCTAGATGAGGGTTGGTGTTATATTGGCCACGCCGTGTGTTCAAAGAAACTCATCCGCGAGGAAGCTTCTTTCACATGTGTCCCATGTAATGAAACTAATGTTGTAGCTGAACTCAAGTAAGTAGATTTTATTCAGTCGTTATGCGTCTTGAAAGCAATAACCAGAAAATCTTTCCCTTATGACAGGTACCGAGTGAAATTTTCTGTGTCATACGCCACTGGTACTGCTCCTTTTCTTGGCTTTGATATGAAGGTCTCTAAACTGACTCACGTTCCTGCTTCTGAGGCAGCCAGATTGTGGTATAACATATAGTCAACCTCTGAATATCAACTTCTATTATTATTTCTGCGAAGTTCATGATATGTAATGTTTAACTGGTTTGCAGGGGATAGGTGTTAATGCTCATGTTGACACTGATCTGCCTTGATCACTCGCTGATATTGTTGGGAATACCTATACCTTCCAGCTCAAATTGAAAGACTTCAATTTCACTCCAAACCACCAAACCTTTACCATTTCTCGCATGTTTCCTGAACGAGAACTTGCACCTCTGCCAAACTTTATTGTGAGTGTTAGTGACTTCTCTTAATGTAAATTTGATAGTTATAAAAATAAAGTTTCAGTCACTGTTGTGTTGATAACATGAAGGTGGAGAAGTCTCTGGAGCAGTGCTTCCTGGAGGAGTTAGCAAGCAACTACACATGATGGTTCACTTGCCAGATGTTTAGCAGAAGCGAACGGAAAATTTAATGTGTAAGAGAATGCTACGAAGAAACCACGTGTGGAATGAGTACATTGTTAGAGAATAAACAACCACGTCTTGTCCTTACCTATTAATGTTTTCCCGTCTTTGGATTTTGCTTAAATATGTTTGTCTTGTTTTTCTCTTAAAAAAACTTCGTATCGTGGTTGTTGTTCTTTCTTTATCAATGATATTTTTTAACAAAAAAAATTCCACATGTCTTGGCTTAACAGATCCCATGCTCATGTAGTCTTATTAAGACGTTTGAACTTATCAGCACTAGAGAGTGGAAAGCGTAATATAATGCAGCCAATAGATTATATTACCAATAATCTATTGGAGAACTTGCATCACATACTTCCCACTCATTGTAAATTTTTGACTGCAAGCTAATTAATATCATGCTGAAAACAATTAAAACAAAATTATGCAAACAATAAGTTTACACGTCCACGTTTACCACCATCCGAGATTATATTTATTTTGGAAGTCAGAATGCTAGTTACGTTGAGTTTATATCTGTAGAACCTATGTCAGATTATATTTATGAACCTATCACTGAGCTTCTTTCATTTCAGTATCTTTCACCTTTAAACAAGTCGGAAAATAATAGCCACCTTCTTTTTCATAAACTGTAACCGTTGCAGAGTATCTATACGCCTCCCAAATGTATTCTTATACCAACATAGTGAATGAAACCATGGATGTGGCAGCCCATTTGGTTTAAGTGCAGACATTGGTGTTGTTGTGCTCCTAAGTTCGATCCACCGTGGGAAGAGTGCTTGACGCCAGAAATGGTGTTAGCGATGGCTGGTTCCGGGCCTAAAGGAGATTAAGGCCCAAGGCCCGATCTCACCTGGAAAAAAAACATAGTGAATGAAATGCACCAGACATAAACCAGCCGTTACTAACAGATCCACTGCATTCTTTCACTGCACAAACATGCTTCAGACTCTTCATTTCTGATTTCTCTACCATCTAGATTCCCATAAGTCATGGTGAACACACCAGTTGAGGTTACAGGGAAAGAAGCTACAAGGATTCCCCGTAAAAGACAAATTGCTTCTGAACCATGCAAAGCATCATCATCAATTGCACCCAAAAGAAGTCGAAAGAAAAAAATGGTAACTCCTAACCAAAATATAGTGTTCATTTCTTATAATTTTACATCTTCTCTTATTCTTTAATCTTCGTTCCTCCAGTATCTGATGAACACCAGCCTTGGTTGAAAGCGGAAAATCTTCCCCTCGCACCATACCTCTTGCTCCGACGCATATCAAACGTAAGTTCTCTTAATGCTAAAACACACCTACTTGTCAGACTTGTTTAACAAGCTAGGTCTAATCTTCTTACTCACCCTTTTACAATATGATTAACAATCCCAGTAACTAATGCAAGGCTTTCACGTCAGCAACGCCGCCTTATACGAGCAAAACGAAGGGCAAAGGCACCCCATCAAGAGATACAATATGACCAAGAAACTATACACCTGATCAAGATGAGTATATCGATGTTGTTGATTTAGAGCAAGGTGTAATAACTAACCAAATCATTGGTGATCTCAAACATCATCGTGTATCTCACTTCACATGAGTTTCAGTTAGCACAAGGACAACTAGGGCTCTGCGTATGGAGAAGCAGAAATGCAAGAAAGTAACCACAGTAAATAAGTGTGAGCTTCTTCTCTCTTCTTACCAAATTCTGAAAGTTTACAAGCACTTAGATCTATTAAGGTTGTTCTATACATGTTAAGTTCACATATTTACAACCAAATAAGTAATGACTAATATCAAACTCTAACAACTTCCCACCAGCAATTGCGTCTACAAGTGGAAGCCGTACATGTATGAAATAAACCGTCAATGAACATGAAATCAACACTCTCTGTCACAATTATAACAATTTCATTTGATTTTTCAGGAAGGTACCGGCGCCCAGTTGTTATCAAGTGGGACTTGGTGACATGTCCGGCATGTCAAGCTATTGTCTGGAATGCAGAGGCTGTTTTTCAAGAGACACATAACTCTCCTAGAATGTTCAGCATATGTTTTCAACAAGGACGTGTTAAGCTATCACCGAGGCGGCAACCACCCTCTCCAATGAAAGAACTACTTGAAAAATCGAACTTCAAGCTACTGATCCGGGTTGCTAATGAAATGCTAGCCTTCACATCAATGGGTGGCCAAATTGACTACTCTATCACTAGAACTGCTGGACCATTTGCATTTAGGCTCCATGGTCAAAACCACCACATAATATGTTCTATGCTCCCTCCTGATGGTAACCTTACACAGTATCTACAACTCTATATAGTCGACACAGACAATGAATTGGAAAACAAGAAGAATGTGTTCTCAAAGGGTAATTCATCTTTATCAATTGATGACAACTTGGTAGCTGAGTTAATCAAGATGATGGATGAGAATAATCACCTGGCTCAGACATTCAGACATGCTCGAGACCGTATCCTCTCTGGTGGCACAGTTGAATTCAATGTCACCTTAGTCAACCAGAAGCATCGGGGAAGACAATATGACCTGCCAACTGCAGGTGAAAGAGGTGGTCTGTTAGTTGGTGATTTCACAGCTGAATCTGACAGAATATTGTCCTCGAGTACAAGTCCTCTAAGCTCTAGAGGATCAGCGATATACATCCTCTGTACATGAGTCTTCAGTATCCACTGCTCTTCCCGTATGGAGAATATGGCTACCACGAGCGGATTTCTTATCATGTTAATCGAGAACTCTAAAATAAAAAGAGAATATATGACCATGAGAGAGTACTATGCGCACCAGATCCAAACTAGGCCATCTGAGAGTATGAATATCATCAAGTCAGGGAGATTATTTCATCAATATATTTTAGATACTTACACTGCGACCGAGCAAGAGGGTTGAGATTCATAACACTTAACCAAAAAAAATTGAGGGCTGACTTATATACAAACGCATGTGATGCATTGGAAAGTGGAGATACGGATGCTAGCAAAATTGGAAAAAAGTCATATTACCTTCTTCTTTCACTGTTGGACCTCGATATATGTCTGAGAAATATCAAGATGCCATGGCTATCTGTCGTTGGTATGGTAATCCCACCCAAATTGGGTTGAAATAAAAGAACACTTGGACGTCTATGGAGGTGATTCATCAAACAATAGGCCAGACCTCGAGTGCAGGGTTTTTAAGCTCAAGTTGGAAGAGCTGATGTCGGACTTTAAGAAAGGTGTGTTCTTCCCAAAACCGGCTGCGGGTACGTTCTCTCTCTGATATCTTAAAAAATTATAAACCTTACCCTAACGGCTCAGTTCTTATATCAAACGTTGAATTTTAGTAGAAATTATAGTGGTCTACACAATAGATTTCCAGAAGCGAAGACTTTCACACGCACATATAGTGCTTTGGTTCGAAGGTTTTAAAGGAGAAGCAACAGATGAAATTATTAAGAAATATATATCAGCTGAGCTACCAGACAAGGAAACATAAAGAGAGGGTTTCGAGTTGGTTGGGCGCCATATATGGAAAACAACAACCTTTGTCCCCATGTATGGAGAAAGAGAGTACACGAAGAAATACCCCCAAACCCTACTCAAACAGTAAAACAATTGACAAGTCTGGTTTTGTTGTTTATAGGAGGGTTGATGGCAGAGCCTCTGTTTTCAAGGGTGTTATAGAGTTAGATAATCGTTATGTGGTGCCACATAACCTATCAATTCTCAGAAAATATAAAGCACACATCAATATTGAGTGGTGCTGCAAAACCAGTGCTATCAAGTACCTCTTCAAGTACATCACTAAAGGGGTGGTCCGAGCAATGATACTGCTTCAGCAGACTGGTAATAAAGATAGTGCAGAGCTACAAAAAAAGAAAGACAAGCTTGAACGGGACGAGATTGATAGGTTTTTGGAATGCCGGTACATTTCAGCATGTGAAGCCTCCTGGAGACTGTTTTCTTTCCACATCCACCACAACCAACCTTCTGTTATGAAACTGACACTCCACCTTCCAGGGAAGCACATGTTAGTATACGATCAAAACAAAAGTTTAGAGGAAGTTCTCTCAAAGGATGATATTGAGAAAACAATGTTGACTGCTTATATTGTCGCAAACAAGACATATGAAGAAGCCAATAAACTCACTTACATCCAGTTTCCAAGTCGATTTGTGTATCATACTGACATCAAAACTTGGACACCGCGGAAACATGGGACATCTATAGGCAAAGTTATCTATGTACATCCAACTGCAACAGATTTGTATTATCTTCGAATCCTTTTCAATGTGGTCACTGGGGCTACGGGTTTTGATGATCTCTATACTGTTGGCAGTACAAAGTATAAGGAGTTTCGGGATGTTTGCTACACACGTGGGTTATTAGACGACGATAAAGAATGGCATGATGCAATAAAGAAACCTTCGTACTGGGCAACATATCGTCAGCTACGAAATTTATTTGTTATTATCTTGATCTACTGTGAAGTTGGCAACCCTCTAAAGCTTTGGAATCATACCTGGAAGATATTGGCCGAGGATATTCTTTACATGAAACAAAGAGAATTTAGCTTCACGGGTTTGATTCTTCAGGATCAGGAGCTCCAACAATATACATTAATGGAGATTTAGCGACTTCTCAAAGAGAATGACAAGTCATTTTCTGATTACCCCGGAATGCCAAAGCCAGACACAAGTGTTCTTAACGAAATCTCAAACTCTGTCCTTCGGCAAGAAATGAACTATGACACCGAGAAAGAGAACATTGAGCATGAGAAACTGTTTAGCACCATGAATGAGGATCAAACACAATTTTCAGTGCCGTGCTTGAGTCTGTCCACAAACAATTCGGTCAATTATTTTTTTGTATATGGCGCAGGAGGGACATGGAAAACTTTCTTATACAAAATAATTATTGCAAAACTGAGATCAGTTGGAAAGGTCGTTCTTCATGTGGCATCAGCGGGAATTGCAGCATTGTTACTACCCGGAGGAGAACAGCTCACTCCCGTTTCAAACTTCCTCTAGCTTTAACCGATGAGACATTGTGTAACATTACACCCGGTTCTATGTTAGCAACTCTGATTGCAAAAACAGATTTGAGCATATGGGGCGAGGCACCTATGGCTCACCGTCACGCTTCTGAAACTCTGGACCGCACCCTTAGAGATCTAGAATCTCTGCAAAATCCAGCAGCAGCCAATAAACCTTTTGGTGGGAAGACAGTGATTCTGGGTGGGGATATTAGGCAAATTTTGCCTGTAATAACTCAGGGATCTAGACAAGACACTGTCAAGGATTCAATTAGCAAGTCATACCTCTGGTCATTTTCACAAGTTTACACTTTAACCACCAACATGAGACTAAGACAAGCTGACAAAGAGTTCGCAAAGTGGATACTCGAAGTAGGTAATGGAACTGCACATACTGTGAAGACAGGGGGAAGAAGTCAAGATGATGGTGAGCAGGTCATAATAGGAGATGAATTCATGATTCCGAGGTCTGATAATCCTCATCCGTCTATATCAGATGCTGCTTACCCTGACTTTGTTAAAAACTACCTAAACCGTACTTACTTGACAGAGAGAGCTATCCTAACCCCAACTAATGCGTGTACGAATGAAATAAACTCTTACGTTTTGTCTAAAGTGCCTTCTGCAGAGAAGGGATTTTTGAGCTCAGACAGCGTTGCTTTTGAGAGCACACCAGAGGATGACTGGACAAGTAACTACACTCAGGAATACTTAAACTCCCTTGACTTCACATGTTTGCCACCCCATAAACTATGTCTGAAGAACGGTGCTCCTGTGCTGATGCTATGCAATCTCAACCAGCGTAATGGGTTGTGCAATGGAACACGGATGGTGATTTCGCGTCTGGGACAGAGAGTTATGGAGGCTCAGCTTCTAACATGGACTCATGCGGGAGAGAAAGTATTGATCCCACGAATTTAGCTATCCCCAACTGACACTATGAATATTTACATTCCGAAGAAGACAATACCCAATCAGATTGTGTTATGCGATGACTATATATAAGAGTCAAGGACAGATTCTAAAAAAGGTTGCCCTCTACCTCCCAAGACCCGTTTTCAGTCATGGCCAGTTGTATGTTGCTCTCGAGAGAGAGTCGAAACACTAGAGGTCCTCAAAATTCTAGATGATACAGAAGGTGCAACTAGAAAAGATATTACTAATATCATTTATAGAGAGATTTTCTTTAATCTCAGGACAAGTAAGTGTGGCATACAACCCTATCCTAATTCTGAAAGTATATATGCAATAAGAAAAATATAATCCTACTTTTTGTTACATTGATTAGATGAATTGGGTAGGCACACCAGCCCAGTTCTCAACGGTTTCCAACACATCTATGATGGTCATTCAAATAACTTTGTTTACTATGCAACTTCGATCACTGACTCTGAGTTTTCCAAAAAAAAAAAACTGATCTATTTATGCATTCTTCAATACAATGTCGTCATGTCTCATAAGTTAACTACGCATACATCTTTAAGCCTAACAACCAATAAAGAACTACTGCACAATTGTTATACATTCGTCATATGCTTTGTCTCAGTGACTTAAGAAGAAATGTTCTTATAACATGAGAACACTAAATCTAAACGAAACATAATTTTTTTTGGTCGTATCTTCCTTTTAAAATTAAACAATGATGGTCATTGCTTGCAATATAAACACATAACAGCTCAACTAAAAATTATGAAAATATTGACAATACGTCTGCAAACACACATTCATCTCAAAAAAACACGTACTGTTAAAAATAAAAAGCCATCGTCCCTGTGTAATTTCGTATACTTGGAGTTGTATTACAATTTTAGAAATAGATTTTTATTTATATCTTCGTAAATAAATTTTATTTAACTCCACGTTCTTACGACCAAAATAACTTCATTTTATTGTTTTAAACTTCCAAATAAACTTACAATTTCCAATTCTCCTAAAACCTAAATATACGTCATTGTTTTGAAAACTAAACACCCTCACCAAACTTCTGAACTAATACTTCAGGTTTGATTGGTTAATTAAGCCATAAAAGTACTTGACCAATTTGTATAATGATTAATGTGGATTTTATAATAATGATATTATAAATTAACAACTCAGAAACATTATAAATAGTCAATTAATCAGAAGCCATTAACTCAGCAAATAAAATTAAATGTCTAGAAAATAAATGGTCCTCAAAACAAAATGTTACAAGATGTCAATACAATAAAATTATCAAGCTTCTCCTCTATAAAACATAGCTATAATCCCTACCCGACATACAATGTACAACTCCCACAAATTTCTCAATAATGAATAACAATCCATGATTTCTTATCGACTCTCACATCAAACAAACCCTTCACGAATAGTTCCCCAGTGAACAATCCAAGTCTTCATCCACAGACCCACCATACAACAATCTGTCGTTGACTTCAATCTTCCATGTATCACCGAAAATGAAGGACATTTACATGATTCAACAACCAAGTGCATGGAATTCATGTTAACATACATTGACATAAACCACTCTGAATCCACAATGCTTATTCATGACACTACCCAATATGTGATGACTGAACTAACAACCAGCGTCAATAACATAAATTCTGATCTTCAAATCACTCTTATCATCACAAATTAGAACCCTGACGCAATTGCAAGACTTGACGTCGACCTTATCATCACCGACCTTAAGGGAACAAATAAGCTTCCTACTATGGAAGATTTAAACAATACATGCACTGTATGTTTCGGAGATTACAACTCTGGAAACTACATATGCTCTCCTTCTTGCGGACACAAGTTTCATTTTGCTTGCATTGATAAATGGCTTCGTACAAACATAAGATGTCCCATATGTAGAGAAAGTCATCGTTAATATATTACTAATGCAATTTCATATGGTGTTACTTATGATCTAATTTCCGGTTTCATTGATGTACTATTGTCACTTTGATAGTAATCGCAAAACAATAATCAAAATAATTTTATATATTTCTTAACATTCTCATTTGCCAACATTCTTTCGTCACCTACAAAAGCCAATTATAATCCCCGAAATCTCCGAGGTCATATTCTTAAGGACTTTATGGTCTCGCATAAAAAAAATCCATACTAGGATAAAAAAACTATGTTTCGAGGGATAACAACTTTTTTCAAATAATTATGGCATAAAACGTCTACAGACTTTTACCAAATTTCTCACCCTATAAAAAAGTATCATGCAATATATGACATCTCCAATACAACCAATATAAATTATTTCTTCATTAGTAATTCAATGTAATTTATTCAAGAACAATAAATTCAGTTAACTGATAGATCATTATTAATTGACCATATAATTAAACAAAAATAAATCAACTGTAACATACAAACAAAAAAACGACATCAGATGTTAACAAAGTAGTAACCCCCATCTACATATTATATCTCCAGCAAAGAGACATATTCACATTGAACATATTCCTCAACCCTATTAAAAACAAAACAAAAAATGGTTTCAGATGCTTCGGTAAGCAATTATAACTCAAACGAAAGTATTGACAGCTCTATCGGAAACTCTTCACAAACAGAAGCAACCGCTTATTTCAAAATATTGACCTAGGCTATTTTGCAGCCGAGCCACTCTGAATGGTAAAACAATACATTCAGTTGAGGAATGACTGTTTGGATTATGGCAATCCAGAGGCTCATTACATTAAAGGGAAAATTAGGTACTTCTTCAATGAGAAACCTGTGAAAGGACTGAGACTTCTTCGCTAATACGCAGATGGGAACTATGATAACGGTAAGTATCTTTACGGTATATTAATGTTGTGCAGTGGACATTTTGAAGAGGGAAAAGAATATTTGGATAAGCTATCATGGCAAAATAATAAATACAAGTCAGATCAATGCTGGAACATGATTAAGGAGTCACTTAGTAGCTTCAGAATCCCTTTGAAGCAGAGTATGTTACCAACATAGAAACAATGGAGCCTCCAACAAATTTTCAAATCTTTCACGTCAATGAAGTATGCAAGGATTGTTACTACTTTAAGAGGATAAAACATTTATTAACTTCCTTGCAACAAGATAACCACAAAAAGAAACACATGCATTTACATTTATCCTTTTCGAACATGTACTTTACTTTGTCTTAAAAATTCATCTCAATTTACTTTGTTACAATTATCTGCTATTTAGAATATTTTTACTTGCATCAATCAATGAAAACCACTTATGTTGTTACTCTTTCTCCTAAATAATTTTCAAACACGACGATAAAATACGATCGCTAATCACTATCGAATGGATTGAGAAAAAAAAAACAAAATCTATCATCATATTTTCACCTTTGAAAATTCAAATTTACGAAAACCATAAATAAATTGTTAAGTTATTCAACAACCATGACACAATACAAGAATTATACCAGATCGACATTATTATTAAATGAATTATATACCCCTTAATCTTCGTATCATAAATATCATTCAGATCCATATTAAATACGCCACAAAAATTATTATATAAAAATATAACCAAAACACACAATACATAGACTACTTCGATAGACTATTTACACAACAAAAAATACAAAAAATTCACCTTTGCGCTTTATTATAGTTTAAAAGAAAAACTTCGGTTGGTAAGGGTAACCTCATCAGTCATCATCTTAACAAGAGACTCTTATTTATATTATATTATTTTTTAATAGTGAAATTATGTAATTAAATTTTATTATTACTTAAAAAATTAATCAATAACTTTTTGCCATCTGTTCTTAACAGTGTATATTGAGTTTCTCACATGTCCTTTGAAGAGAAGCATGTTTTGAAAAAAAAATCTTCTTTATAATTTTCTGATTTATTTCACTATTTTAATCACTGAGATATGCTATCAGAACCTACCGTTGGGAGTGACCTTACAACCTCGCTTACAGGCAGATCGTTTAAAAAAATTCTTTGCAAAACAAATTCATAAAACGTTACTATCTAACGATTTATATAAACGATTCTATACATCTCAATTGGTTACATGATGTAACAAATATAATATGAACACTTATATGAAGATGTATTTTCATAAGGTCTTCAAATCATTAATGTCAAAAATATCTAAAACTATAGTTCCATCATAAATACATAAACCCCTTCCCATAGCAACAACTTATGTTGACCATAACTCCTTAACGTTCCAAGAATATATTAATGTTTCACCTATACCTCAGCTCTCATAGTATATAAATACATCAAATACACCGAAACTACATCCCCTCATTCCCAAAAATCATGAACGAAGAACCACTTTACGCTTTATCCTTTGACTCTAAAACCGAGCCTACGACTTCACCTGTGCTGAGGAATCTAACCATCAATATAAACCGGCCAAATACAAATCAAGCAGACATATCTATTAAAATCAAATGTTCTACAACTGCTCTAGGATATCTAACCAAAACAACCACTGACATCATGCAATACTTGTTCACATACTATGACATCAACATCAAATCCTCCACAAGCATCATAGAAAGAGCTAGCAACTATGTCCACTCCGTCTTCTCAGAAGTCGTCAATTATGTAGCCGCTAATCTAGTCATCATACTTAATTTGACTGATTTCAATCCCTATGTTATCCAAAGAATTGACATCGACATAGCTACCACTGACCTCTACGATGCAATTCGAACACCCACACCAGAAGAAGAAGAGCTTCCACCATCTCCATGGAGAATATATTAAGATAATAGGTTCTCCACTCATTACGATGCAACCATATTAAGATAATTGTTTCAGTAACATCTATTTTCCCAAAATAAAGCTAAATGTATACTTCGAATCCATGGTTTTCAAAAATATATACAAAACATCAAAATCTTCAAAAAAAAATCAAAAGTTCAGATCATAAATCTAAGACAATCCGCGCGTAACGCGGATAAACCACTAGTTAATATATAAATTTCACTTCGAAGGTGCGAATAATTACCTAATTTTTTTTTTATTATAACATTTGATCATTTATTTACTCGTGTATCCATAAAATGTTCTGGACGTCGAGACTTGCTACATCCATAGTATACTTATGTGCATAAATGATGATTTGGTATTGAAAATTTAAAATACATCGAAGTTCTGTAGTACGTTTTTGGAATATAAGAAGGCCAAATTGGGCCTCCAAATCCGAGATATTGGTATGTATAATGGGGTAATATTTTGTTATCATATGCTATCAGAGAGATCCATGATTTGGCCCGATGGTTATTAATATTTTCAACTCTTTCTTGGTTACATATTTCTTTACTTTTTTTGTAATAGGAGGCTTAACACAGAAACGTTGTGTCATTTTGTTGGATAATGATGATGAAATGGAATCAACTTTGATTCTCACAATGTGTAAAGTTTGAAGAGATAGGTTTTATGGCAACAAGTTTGCTTCAATCAGAGGTCCAAGAGCTTGTGGTTGGAGAGGTGGAGGAAGAAGAGGAAATATTTCAGTCTCTAACTCTTTCTTCTTCTCGTCTCCTGACTTGGGCTCAGACTCTTTGGCTTTCCCTCTCAGCCTCTCTAAAGCTTTCCTCCTGTTCTCCTTTCTCCCTATTCGAGCTTCTGCTGCTTCACCGTAGAGCAAGTTAACCCCACAGAGAACTCCAGCCGTTAGATACAGTAAAGTGTTTCTTCTGGAAACATCTTTGGAATCAAGAACTTGAGGTTCCTTAATGTTAGCTTCAAGTAAAGTCTAGCAAAGAAATGCAAAAGGTTCCTTCAGAAACTAAAGAAAGCTGATGCTTTGCAATACACTAAATCATAGTTGTGGCAAAAACTATATGATGATGAAGTCATGTAGCAAATGTGAAAAAGATTCATAAACTTTGATTTTTTTAAAAGTAATTTGTCTTTTTTTAAAAAAAATAATTAGCTTAAACTCAATGAAAATGCTTCAGTCTAGCTCAAGATTCATGATAAAGGTTTTTTTTAATAACCAGGTGTATCATGTCCCCCACCGAAGTGGATCCAGATTAGTGACGAGTGTCCGTAACAGCCAACGTTATCGGTTAGAGTACGCCTCGGTTAGAGTAGGCTGGGAAGCACAGATGTCAAATTTTACATGATAAAGTTCCACTGTGATAACCAGTTGAGTGTCTGGGAATCATCATCGTCCTTTCCTGATCAAACTATCCCTAATAGCTTAACCTAAACTCAACAGCCTCGGATTCATTCATTCACACAGAGAGAGAGTACACATCTTTCTCTATAACAAAAAATAACCTAATCGATCAATTATTCGAGAGGTTGTTCGAACCTGAGGAGAGCCTACACTTGTGGCTATAATCACACGTCTCCGGGAAACTTTAGCTGATTCTCCGGTGATCGGAGAAAGTGAGATCAGAACGGGGTTCCAGATAGAGCACGATCTCGCCATCTGTCTTCTCCGGCGAATCACCAATACCTTCTCGACTTCACCGCCGTCGATAATGTTGAAAATTAATTATTTACTTAAGAAGATATGGGGTGAAAGTAGTGGGCCTAAATAATAATGGGCTTCTTATTGCAGATTATTGGGCTTCGTTTAAACTTGTATTTTGACTTCACCTGCAAACAAAAGATCACAGACTTTTCTCTTCAACAGCTACATACATGTTCACGGAATGCTTGGTGTTACCGTGTTGATGATGTATCATTTCAACAAACGCTCAAATTTTAAGAATTTGTTTCAGTGTATACATTGATGAAACACGATAAATGGTCATTTTAACGAGTTTTGTAACGTGCATGTAACATAATTACGTACGCTTTTCACACCTATTTGGAAATCATACGTACCTTTTCACACTTTGTTTGTTTTTAAAATTTTACGGATCCAGACCCAACCGACTACTCCTCTGGGAGTTTATCCACGAGTGATAAACAAGCTCGGTTGCTATACATAAAAATTAGAGATCCACACCACACATTTGAAAAACTCACAATTTTATAACAGAAAAGAATCAATTCAATGGAAACTACTAGACCACTACTATGTGGTTGTTTCCGTACTTTGTTGATATTACTTTTTATGGTTTATGTATAAAACTAAAATCTGATGTTAAATTAGAAATGAAAATACCCGTTATATTATACTTCATCAGTTTCATAAAAATGTCATTCTAACTTTTTATTTTGTTTCAAAGAAATACCATTCTACATTTTTAATGAATTTTTTTATATTAAATTTCTTTTTTACACTTTCAAACAAACTAAATCATTTTAATTTAAATAATGTTATAATAAATAAGGTACATCAATATATTTTATTGTCTTTTTAATTTGCATAAAATGCATGTAAATGATAGTTTTTTCGATACATAAAGCGTATAATCAATTAACAACCAATGATTATATAGCCATTTGATATATATATATATATATATATATATATATATATATATATATATATATATATATATATATATATATATATATATATATATATATTATGTATCCTCACATCCTCGAAATTACCATTAAAGTTTCTAATGTTTAATTTTTTCATTTTTAAGGGGAAATTTTATTTCTACCACAAGTTTGATACCATTTTCCAAATTTACCATTAATAAATGACTATTTTCAAAATTACTTTAAATGTTTGATGAAAATAAACTAAACTAATTTTCTAAATATTTTTAAAAAATTTAGAAGCTCAAACTTAACCTTTTAACACTAAACAATAATCAATAAAGTATAAACCCAAATGTTAATAAATATTTGATTTAGGATATTTTTGAAAAGTGATACTTATCTTATAATATTCTTAACAATTTCTTATTTTTCAATGTCACGTTATCTTTTTTTTTTTGGAAAACAATGTCACGTTATCTTATGTGGCCGAAACACAATTACATTTTAGATTGCATCTCTATTAAGTAGTTAGTCGGCAATGATCAAGTCAATAATTATCAACACAAAATTATTTAATTTATGTCCGAAACATATATTGCATACATCCGACTTTCGATTATGAAGAAGATGATGTTGCAAGTGATTCAAGTTCGGATTTGTTTGAGCTGGATTTGGCTGGGAATCATCATCATCATAATATGTATGGAGATGAACTTCCTGTGTATGAAACCACTTTTGCTAGTTTGATCTTGTGAATATTTTTTTCTTTATTTTGTAACTTTTCTTTAGGCTTTCGTTTTTTTAAATGTTTTAATATCATGTGATTCTTCACATGTGTTTGATTTTGTAGCTATATGTCTGGTTTAAATTTTATGTTTGTAAAAATTTGATCCAAAACCGGTGCTAACCTTGTGATAAAATTAGGGTACATAGTATATCCAAAACGGGTTTTCGACAAATCAAAATGAAATATAGGTCTTAAACCTTTAATTTTTTTGAAGAAAACTATTTTTTAAAGATAACTACTAAGATAACTATTTCTTAAATTTTAATTTGCGTGCATCTAAATGATAGTTTTTGTGAAATGGAGAGAGTATAATCAATTAACAACCAATGATTATATAGCCATTTGATTGTATATATATTATGTATCCTCACATCCTCAAAATTACCATTAAAGTTTCTAATGTTTAATTCTTTCATTTTTCAATGTCACGTTATTTTTTTTGAAAACAATGTCACGTTATCTTATGAGGCTGAAACACAATTACATTTTAAATTGCATCTCTATTAATTAGTTAGTCGGCAATGATCAAGTCAATAATTATCAACACAAAACTATTTAATTTATGTCCGAAACATATATTGCATACATCCGACTTTCGATTTTGATTGAGTCGGACCAAATTTCTACGGATACAATATACCAAAGATAGAAAGAATAAAAGTATTTAAGCCTTCTGTCAAAAAAAAAAGAAAAAAGAATAGAAGTATGGGTGATCATGGTCAATCGAGGAGGGATGATCAAGGACATGTAACATATTGGGGATAATAAACCTCTGAACGAGAAAGAGGGCTTAGTCTATGGTGACATTGAGAAGGTTGTGAAGGAGGAACTGGACCTCGTTGGAGCTTGTTCTGCAAAGCTAGCCCTCTTCCCATATCTTCTGCATTCATCTTCAATATTGTTAGCCTCCCCGCAGAGCTTCCTCTTGATCCGACCAAAGCAATAACATACAACACCATAATAATGGACTTCCACATGATCCTCATGAGGATGCAAAACCTTGGTCTTGTGGGTCAGATATATATATAGAAACGTGCAATATTAAATCTAAATAGAATGGTTGAGTTGGTGGATGGTTGGTTACAGGAACGTTGAGTTAGCTAATATAATAGATCTCTTGAGTTTTGATGGAAGCAACATATATATAACATAAGGAGCGGCGGAGAGACAATGGATTGATTTGAATGCTGTTTGATATTATTGAAATTTTCAAATGAAACGAAGGGGAGAGGTTGCTTCTTCTAATGTTTGACTTATTCCTTACATGTAACTTGTTTTTTTATGTTTCATGTTGAACTTGGTTGTCTTCACTTAAGCAGCCTATGTAGAAAAACTATTTATTTTATTAAAATTTACACACACACACATACCCAGACTAGTATATTTTATGCCATAAAATGGGCTTTTTTTTTAAACTATAAAATGGGGTTTTTCAACACCATTAATGGTTTCTCTCGTTTTAAGAATTTTGAGAGAGATTATAGTAGGGCAATTCTCCTATATAGCCCTTTTTAAGTTTATATTCCAAAAAGAGCACCTCAAAGTTTCTATCTCAAAAATAGTCCCTTTTGTCTACAAATACATTAAAAAAAAAAACTTCTCGCGATAAAATCTCGAAAACACAGAGACGGCGATAAACACAGAGACGGCGACCAAAAGCACAGAGACGGCGACCAAAAGCACAGAGACGGCGACCAAAAGAACAGAGACGGCGACGAGGGCGACGGTGACGAAATCCCGGCGACGGTAAACCTCCTCAATTTCAAACTGAAAATGATAAGAAACTGAAATTAGGGTCTTTGAATTTGGTATTTGAAAATAAAATTAGGGTTACGAGCCTAACAAAGAGCAATATGTAAGATCGAAGACACTAATTTTCAATTTCAAAAACCAATTCGGGATTTGAGGAAAACATTTGTCAATTTTTAGGATAGGGGTTCCTTATTTTTTTGTTAACGACAAGCTCTTTTTACACAGGAAAATAAACAAACAATGGGAGACTCTTTCCCTATGAGATTGGCACTTCCTCCATTGAAATATAAATTTGGGTCAGAACCGCAACAGGCAGTAACAATTAACCAATTCTCAAATGTTGGTTACATCGATATTGTCAAGGACCTTCTCAAAGCTGAAGAATTCCAGAGAATCAGGAACAGTTTCATGGGGCCTCTTATAAAACTTAGTGAGAGGCATTTGCAGTTATCTGGAAAAATAATTCATGCCTTGCTAACCAGAAGCTTGTTGACAGTAAAGGAGAACGAGTTACTGTTTCATTTTGGAGGGCAGCTTCTTAGATTCTCAATTCGAGAATTCCATATGATGACTGGATTGAGATGTATTGAAGAAGAAGAAAAACAACAGAACAGCACAGAGAACTACAACTGGAACTTCCTTGAAGGCAGCCACAAACTAGAGGACGTAAAAACGCAGCTGGCTAAAACAAAAGAAAACTCTTATAATGAGAGGTTTTGCCTGTCAATGCTACTGCTTATTGAGAGCATCCTGCTACAAAGGAATGCATACTACAAGTTCCCTCAGGAAAATGTGAAGAGAGCAAAAAGTGTGGATTCTTTGTTGTCATATCCATGGGGAAAAGAAGCGTACATGCTGCTGCTGAATTCAATTAAGAAGGCTGTAAAAGACAAACTTCAGAAAAGCAGTTATGATTTGAAAGGATTCCCTTTGGCATTCCATCTTTGGATTCTAGAGTCGGTTCCTCTACTACAATATCACTACAGTACGATCATTCCTATACTAGAGATTCAAGA
>CAJHQQ010005293.1:0-18405 GCA_905132885.1 Moricandia moricandioides
CAGCAGTCATTCCACAACCATAGTAACAATACGTAGTTTTTTTATATATATATAGCTATTTAACTAATAAATTTGTAACATGTGACTTTATATCAGTAACAATTGTTTTTTTTTAATAAGACATATTAATGTCAGAATAAATTTCTGTTGATAGTAAATAACTGATCTGAGAAACTTTTTTAAATTCAAAAGTCATAAATAACACAACTCTGAAAGTGTGAGAGAGATTGTTATATATTCATATATAGAACATAGTAAAAATAAAGAGGCTAATAGAAACACATTATATCAGAGATAAATATTCATTAACTAAACTAAATGATAATCAATAAAATTACTACTCTTAAATAAAATAATTATTGATACTATAGATACACATTACTAAATCAGTTTGCTTATATTTCATATTCTGTGTAGATACCTATATATATATCAGACACTTATTTTATTCGTGTGCGCATTAACAAACACCACATTAAAACAATAAACTCAATGCCTACAATTTTTTTTTTGATAATTTAATGATTGAATTTTATTTAAACAATTTATAGGATTTATTTTAGGTTTTAATATTAAATGAAGAGTTTTTTCCAAATATGGGACTCAGAAACTTTCAGTTCAATAATCTGTTCTTCTACATAAATATTTTTTCATACTAATTTTCCTAGCAAACCCATAGGAACTGCTCTCTCCTCTTTCTCTCTATGAAAATGTATATTTGTCCTACAGACATATCAGTCTTATTATGTAATGCATAGTGGAAAATAAATCTTATTCTGACTTACACCTACCACTTCTCTCTCTCATCCCTTCAGAAGAATGCTCTCTTCTCTCAATTTCTTAGACTTTATTCGTTCTCTTCATATAACTTTGAGAGACATTTTGGAAAATTCAAGACTTCTTTGGGCTCCATCGAGTTTTTTTTTCTTATCTTCTGGTTTTTATCATATAAATTACTCACAGATCTTGACTCTGGAACGAGTTCATGGTGTTGGACCTTTTAACAGCACTATGGCCACTATTAGCAATCCAATTCCACCTCATAAGTTCTGTTGTGCTAAACCAAGCATAATGTTTTAAGGACTTCATGTGGCTCAATCTAACTAATCACTCTTTTGTTCGCCAAAACTTATGGCACAATCTAATACAATATATATAGTGATACCAAAGCCCGACATGAACAGATCCCCCTACATGATCACATCACTAAATAAAAACCGAATCACAATCAACGATTAAAGAGCTTGATTTGGACTCATAAATCCGTGTGTCGATGTAGAGAATCACCCTGAAGTTGAATCAGAATCATAGAGCTTATGATGAAGACAGTTATCCCGATTCATTAGACACGAAGTGGAGAGTGATTCAGTTGCTGTTTGGAGAGTTTGGGCACATTTCTTCTGATCTAATCAATCCATATAATGATCAAAGATGCTTTAAGAATCTTGATTGGAGCATCATAAAAAATCAGTGGATTAATCACCCTGAAGTTGAATCAATATCATAGGAGAATATGATGAAGAATTATCCCACTTTTATCCGAAGTGAATCCAGTTTATCTGATATGGAAGAAATTGGCAATTTATATTCTTAGCACTCAAACAAAATAAAACCAAGAATGAATCACGAAATGTACGACCAATGCATTTGAGTACTCACATAAATCCAGTGTAGCGAATACACACTGAAACGTTGAAATCAAGACCAAATAATGAGTTACCGATGAAAGAATTATCCCACTTTTAGCCTAAGTGATTCCCAGTTTGCCCTGTTTTGAGAGTTGGCAATTTCTTCTTGAACTATAAATTAGAATGAATCAAACAAATGTAAGAAGCTTGAATTTAGGACTCAATAAACCAGTGTAGAAAATTCCAAAACCCTCATACGAGTTCTAAAATTACACGTACTCATAAGGATATGTCTATAGATATGAAGAAGTATTCCAAAAGCCAAAGATTTTCACATCCTCTTATACTATCCGTGAGAGATGTGTACTCAATGTAGTAAGACTGCTTGTTTGAGATTTGGGAATTTTTTCTTGATTTCAAATCAAACCAGTATGAAGCGAGAAAGATCGAAATTAGATTCCTTGGGCACATATATATGAATGTATGTTTAGGTGTCATTTATATATTGAGATGCTCATGAGTAGATACTACATGTGCCTGAATCGTTGATATGAAATGATTCAGAATCAAAGGAATGATCTAAATAGCATGAAAGGATTCAAGTGTATATTGACACTCACATTTAACCTCGTGCAAGATCTCTAAGTTTGCCAATGTTTGGAGATTTAGAGCAGAAATTATAAATTTTTATTTACTGTGAAAGTTATCTTCTACCACTGAAAAACCTATCGAGAATGAATCACGATGGTAAAGAATGATTAGTTGCTCGCTTCAAATTAAGACCAATAAGGGTAGGTTTTTAGGAATATAAACTGACCCTGAAGTTGGAGAGTGTGATATTGTATTTCAATAAAGGAGGAAACTTATGTCTACTCCTAGGAATAGATACGAATGCTCTTACATTGTCTTTGCGAGTTTAATTAAAACATAGAAAGTACTACCACGATAGTAACAAGACCTGTTATACTGGACGCATGATGGTGAATAGTTTCCTCTTCCTTCTCCTTAAAGAATAACATATCATATAGGGTTTGAAAATATACGACGGAACAATGAATTATCGATTGTCAAGAATCTTGAATTACGAATCCATAAATCAAAATGTGTATGAGAGTACACTTTTCTGAATAAGTTGAAAAGTATCACTTATTGGAATTATATTTTTGATGAAGATTAAGCTTATCAAACAGTGATATCAGACGAGAGTATCAGTATAGATATTTCTCGCCAGTTTGCCCTGTTGAGAAGTAAGTAGTTGGCAAATCGTTTCGTGTTCTAGATTCTTTATGAGTAACTTGAAATAACTTGTAATAAATCGCCATACAAGTATAGTTATAGATCATTGATTTTGAGAACGCGATGAAAAATTACACGTTCCGGATTAAAATGAAAATCCTTACTCGTCGAGCCTAAAAAAGGTTGACATCAATTATCCGTTTGAGGAGGAATTATGATGAATTTTCTCACATATATTTTTATTCCTTCTCAGCCTGGTTTTTGGTCCGACTTTTTAACCGATAGGTGAATCCAGTTTACCCTGTTTGGAGATTTGGCAATTTTCTTCTTGATACTTAATAAACCAAGCACTTTAGTTGAATTACCACAATGGTAAGAGAAAGAGAGACTTTGAAGTTTGGATCTCTACACATAAAAAGAGTCAATTTCTTGAGCTCAAGAATCACCCTGAATGTTGTTATATCTTTATATATGATATAGGAAAATAATATGAGTGAAGAGAAATGTGAGCCCAAAGCACTTTATAACCGAGCTGAATTGCGCAAGAATGTCCCTCTGTTTTGGGCGAGAAGTCTCACAATGTGCGTATGGATAGAACCTAATTCATAAATAGAACAGTCCAGAATGCGAAAAGAGTACAGTAGGAGTGGGATGACATGATATATTATAAGGTATAGTATGTTAATCGACCATATAATGTCGGAACTAATTCATAATTCATCCATTAGGCGGGAAACGTAAATTCTAACTATAATTTAAGCAGGAATCATAACTTTGTTTTGAAAGTCTTATAGGAAAGTTTTTAGTACATTATATGTTAGGTTTGGAATTCTCTCCGAAGGTTTTTATTATAATAAATCAAATAATAAGCAAAACACTTTCTTAGAAAAATTTTAAAAAAAAAATATTTAAAATCAAGTTATTAGATAGTCATTAATCATATTTTTCCAAATTTAAAAAAAAATAGAGATTAAGTTTACCCTAATACCATTTTTTACTAAAACCGATTTAAGACTTATCAGTAATCGACATCAATCTCAGAAACAGTTTGCACACTCAAGATCATTAGGAGTTACTAGATGAACTTGAATGGTTTATCGACACCACTTTTAACAACCAAGATCAGTAAATCTTTAGATGTAACAATCTAAAATTACGTATTCATTGTATATAGAAAGAGTGCAATTTTCTAAGACTAAGTGATCTACTTATTATAGCAAGCCATACTATGAATGGAGAGGAAGAAGTGTAAGTTATAATTGCGGCCTGATTTAATGAACTTAGCTAAACTAAGAGGGTCATGCAAGCCCTTGAGATCATATCAACCCTTTCCTAGCTGAAACCTACTAGCTTGCAAATTCCAATATCATAAGGAGATATACACATGGTTTAGATGAAAAAATGATGTATTACCCCTCACATTAATTAAACACGATAAAGTGAGAGTGGCTCACACAGATTTATCTCAGTTAGTGCACGAATATGGTCATATTTTTTGATTATCTTCACTTGAATATCTCATTTAATAAACCAGCAACAAATTCTACTAGAAAGTTATTTAAATGAAGACTAAGATTGATTTAAGTTGATCATAATGATTTATCAACAGTATTAAAGAATTCTATCTTCGTGAAGTCAAAATCATCCAGATCATAGGTCAAGAATAAATGAATGAAAGAAGGTAATCAGCACCTCACTTTTTTGTAATCTCTGACAGTCGAGAGCGAGTGATATATAACCACCAATAATTGTAGTGTAGATTCTCGCGAGAGTTTATTCTATTAGACTACTAATAAACCAGAATGAATCAAGATGTAAGTAAGCGAGTTGATTTTTTGCGAATCATCCACAATCAGTGCCAATAAGAATACCGCAACTCTTCAGAGATTTCTTTCCGAATCACACGCACTGCTTAGAAAGGCGAATATAAATAGCCAATAAAGAAGATAATTATAACACACCAGTATTTTTATATTTCCGAAGTGATTCCAGTTTGCCCTGTTTGGAGAGTTGGCAATTTCTTCTTAATACTAATAAAACCAGTAACGAATCACGATGTAAGAAGTTTGATTTGGACCTCATAAATAAGTTTAGAATCACCCTGAGTTGAATCAAGATCATAGGAGTTATGATGAAGAATTTATCCCACTTTTAACCGAAGTGAATCAAGTTTACCCTGTTTGGAGATTTGGCAATTTATTCTTGCTACTAATAAAACCAGAATGAATCACGATGTAAGAAGCTTGATTTGGACTCATAAATCAGTGTAGAATCACCCTGAAGTTGAATCAAGACCATAGGAGTTATGATGAAGAAGTTATCCCACTTTTAGCCGAAGTGATTCCAGTTTGCCCTGTTTGGACAGTTGGCAATTTCTTCTTGATACTAATAAAACCAGAATGAATCACGATGTAAGAAGCTTTATTTGGACTCATAAATCAGTGTAGAATCACCCTGAAGTTGAATCAAGATCATAGGAGTTATGATGAAGAAGTTATTCCACTTTTAACCGATGTGATTCCAGTTTACCCTGTTTGGAGATTTGGCAATTTCTTCTTGATTCAAATCAAAGCAGAATGAATCACGATGTAAGAAGCTTGGTTTTTACTCATAAATCAGTTTAATCACCCTGAAGTTGAATCAATATCATAGGAGTTATGATGAAGAAGTTATCCCACTTTTAACCGAAGTGATTCCAGTTTGCCATGTTTGGAGATTTGGCAATTTATTCTTGATACTAATAAAACCATAATGAATCATGATGTAAAAAGATTGATTTGGACTCATTAATCAGTGTAGAGTCACCCTGAAGTTGAATCAAGATCATAGGACTTGTGATGAAGAAGTTATCCCACTTTTAACCGAAGTGACTCCAGTTTACCCTGTTTGGAGATTTGGTAATTTCTTCTTGACACAAATAAAACCAGAATGAATCACGAGGTAAGAATCTTGATTTGGACTCATAAATCAGTGTAGAATCACCCTGAAGTTGAATCAAGATGATAGTAGTTATGATGAAGTTATCCCACTTTTAACCGAAGTGATTCCAGTTTGTCATGTTTGGAGAGTTGACAATTTCTTCTTGATACTAATAAAACCAGAACGAATCATGATGTAAGAAGTTTGATTTGGACTCATAAATAAGTTTAGAATCACCCTGAAGTTCAATCAAGATCATAGGAGTTATGATGAAGAAGTTATCCCACTTTTAACCGAAGTGACTCCAATTTACCTTGTTTGGAGATTTGGCAATTTCTTCTTTATTCTAATCAGACCAGAATGAATCACGATGTAAGAAGCTTTATTTGGACTCATAAATCAGTGTAGAATCACCCTGAAGTTGAACCAAGATCATAGGAGTTATGATGAAGAAGTTATCCCACTTTTAACCAAAGTGATTCCAGTTTACCCTGTTTGGAGATTTGGCAATTTCTTCTTGATTCTAATCAAACCAGAATGAATCAAGATGTAAGAAGTTTGATTTGGACTCATAAATCAGTTTAGAATCATCCTGAATTTGAATCAAGATCATAGGAGTTATGATGAAGAAGTTATCCCACTTTTAACCGAAGTGACTCTAGTTTACCCAGTTTGGAGATTTGGCAATTTCTTTTTGATTCTAATTAAACTAGAATGAATCAAGATGTAAGAAGCTTGATTTGGACTCATAAATCAGTGCAGAATCATCCTGAAGTTGAATCAATATCATTGGACTTATGATGAAGAAGTTATTCCACTTTTAACCGAAGTGATTCTAGTTTACCCTGTTTGGAGATTTGGCAATTTCTTCTTGATTCTAATCAAAGCAGAATGAATCAAGATGTAAGAAGCTTGATTTGGACTCATAAATAAGTTTAGAATCATCCTGAATTTGAATTAAGATCATAGGAGTTATGATGAAGAAGTTATCCCACTTTTAACCGAAGTTGTTGACATGAAGGAATAATAAGGTTAAGGCAATGAGGAACAAGAGAGAGAGGCAAATTCAAGTTAACTTAGGATGCAAGCTTGTTCGTACAACTTGACCTACAAGTCAGTCCGTACAGCTTGCCCTAAGAGTGTCTTGGAAGGCAAGAAAAGGAAAGGGGACGAATTTAAATATCTTCTCTGGTCTCCCTAACCTCTGGAATAATATAAACAAGTGTAGACAACTTGCTGGAGCTGTTGGAGCTTTGTGACAAACCAAAGTCACATGATCTGCCAAGGAAGAAAGAAACAAAGAAGCTGTCCCTTTCTGTCCAGCTGAGTGGTCCATGCACGTCCAGAGCATCTTCAGAAGACCAGAGCATCTTCAGAAGACCAGAGCATCTTCAGAAGGCCAGAGCATCTTCAGAAGACCAATTGTTTATTCATTCTTATGTCTGGCTTACTCTATTTAAAGTATCCTGCCTATGTAACCTAAATCAAGCAAGCAAAACACTTTACTCTCTCTCTCTATACTTCTGTCCACAAAATCAAGCTCCCCTCTCTCATGTTCTTCAGTTTGTTCATCATGTTCTTCCAAAAATCTCTCTGAATCTCTAAAACTTATATGGTATCAGAGCCAAATAAGCTCCTGAAACCTATTCTCTTCACTATTCTCTCTTCTATTCCGCTTATCTCTTTCATTACTCTGATTATTTTCGAAAATCCTTGTCTTTTTCCCTCTGTTCTTGAACTGTTCTTGAGCTGTTCTTGCTGTTCTTGAGCTGTTCTTGCTGTTTCTGATGGAAAACTCAAAAATGGTTGTGATTCCAGTTACTCTTAAGGGAGCTAACTATCTACTGTGGTCAAGGCTTGCCAAGACTGCTCTTGGAGGCAGAGGACTCTGGGAACATGTTGTTGAAGGCAAGACCTCAAAGAAGACCATCCTAGGAGAGGATGGCAAATGATGCGTCCCTAGGATGCTCTTTGGTTGATGGGAATGGATAGATCCTTGCAAGAACGAATCAGAGACTCAAGTTCTTCAAGGCGTGTGGATTGAATGGTGACACAAGAGGGATGAATGATCTCTTGATACTCCTAGATGAATGATTTGGATATGACACACCAAACTAAACACCCTTAAGTCTCTGGATATGACACACCAGAACTCGGCACACTTTCTAGAGAGAGAGAGAGCCATCAAAGATGAATGATACTTGTTATTGAAAAGTTGGATGAATACAAGAGGGTGTAGAGAACCCTTTAAATAAGAAACCAGAGAACATACTCTCTAGGGTTTCGACAATAAACCAAAAAAGGAAGAAAGAAAAAACTATAGTCTAAGTTTAACATAAGTTTAAAATGAAATAAAAATGCAACTTCTTTGAGTCTTGGACCGAGAATAGTACTTAGGTGATGTGAAGACAAGTTGTGGCCTCGTTAAAAACCTTCCTCCTGGAAAACCTCGTGGGACAAAACCAAAAGCAAGGAAAAGAGCACGCACCCCATGTCTTGCCTAGACACTAACTCAGCTTGATGTAGAGATGGCTTGAATGGTGATCAAGACATCTCGGATCAGACCTTGTCCAAGACTTTCTTGTTGTGGATGTGAAGTGAGTAATCCAACAACATTCTCCTTAAGCTTCTTGACTCTGGAACGAGTCATGGGACCTTCAGGAATGGCTAGAGCATCATCACCAAGTTGTTGGTGCAATGTGGCTTCATGTGGCTCATCTAGACTCTCCGTGTCCTCCTTAGCGATCCGGTCCATGATCACATCATCCCCTCCCTCTTGAAAAGGATTTGTCCTCAAATCAGGTTCATCTTGGAGATCAAGCTTGTAGGCATTGTCATTGATCTTGTGGATGATCTCAAAGGGTCCATCAACCCTTGGCATCAGCTTGGACTTCCTCTCGTTGGGGAACCTATCCTTCCTCAGGTGTAACCACACTTGGTCACCAACTTCAAAGGTCCTCACACGTCTCCCCTTGTTTGCTTGCTTCTCATAAAGCTTGGTCTTCTGCTCAATGTTTTGTCTAGCCTTCTCATGAATCTGTTGGACCATCTCGGCTTTCTTCTTGCCATCTAGACTTGTCCTTTCACACTCAGGTAAAGGCATTAAATCCAAAGGAGAGGTGGGATTGAACCCATAAACAATTTCAAAAGGAGAATACTTAGAAGCAGAATGCATATCATGATTGTATGCAAATTCACAATGTGGTAAGTATTCTTCCCATGTCCTTAAGTTCTTTCTAATGAATGCACGCAGGAGTGTTCCTAATGTCCTATTAACTACCTCAGTTTGCCCATCAGTTTGTGGATGACATGTAGTAGAAAACAATAGCTTAGTGCCTAGCTTAGACCAAAGTGTCTTCCAGAAGTAACTAAGAAACTTAGTGTCCCTATCAGAAACTATAGTTCTAGGCATGCCATGCAAACGTACAACCTCCTTAAAGAACAAGTTAGCTACATGTAATGCATCATCAGTCTTGTGACATGCTATGAAATGTGCCATCTTAGAGAACCTATCAACAACAACAAAGATAGAATCCTTTCCAGTCCTAGTTCTAGGGAAACCAACAATAAAGTCCATAGAGATGTCATTCCAGGGATGGTGTGGAATGGGCAAAGGAGTATACAAACCCTGGTTTTGAACTTGGGACTTGGCATGTTTGCAAGTAGCACACCTTCCACAAATTCTCTCCACATCTCTCTTCATGTGCGGCCAATAGAAGTGATCCTGTAACACTTTCAAGGTCTTGGCAATCCCAAAGTGTCCCATTAGACTGCCCCCATGGGATTCCCTGACAAAAAGATCTCTCAAAGAACAATTAGGCACACACAATCTATTGTCATAGAACAAGTAGCCTTCATTTCTAAAGTAGTGTCCTGCAGCAAACTTAGCACATGAAGCATAAGCTTCCTTGAAATCATGGTCAGTCTCATACATATCCTTTATTTGCTCAAATCCAAGCAACTTAGCATCTAAGGTGGTCAAGAGAACATACCTCCGAGATAGTGCATCAGCAACTACATTCTCCTTACCTTGTTTGTATTTGATCACGTATGGGAAGGTCTCAATGAATTCAACCCACCTTGCGTGTCTCTTGCTAAGCTTACTCTGCCCTTTTAGATACTTGAGGGACTCATGATCAGTGTGTATGACAAACTCCTTGGGCCATAAGTAGTGTTGCCATGTTTGTAATGCCCTCACCAAGGCATAGAGTTCCTTGTCATATGTTGCATAGTTGAGAGTGGCTCCTCCAAGCTTCTCACTGAAGTATGCAATGGGTTTCCTATCCTGCATCAACACAGCACCAATTCCAATTCCTGAGGCATCACATTCTATTTCAAAAGTTTTAGCAAAGTCAGGAAGCATAAGAAGAGGTGATTGAGTAAGCTTCTCTTTTAGGCTCTGGAAAGCCTTCTCTTGTGCCTCTCCCCACTTGAATCCAACATCCTTCTTGTTAACTTGAAGAGATGAAAATGAACAAAAGAGAGAGATGAGATGGAGGCAAAAATATTGACATCAAGAGAAGAGAAGAACATCTGTGTACATAGGCAAGTGACATAGTTGACTACATGCCTCAACTACATGTGAGCTGATATAGTCAACTACATGCCTCAACTACATACGAGCTGATATAGTTGACTACATGCATCGACTACATGCATCAACTACATAGGCAAGTGGGGAACTCGTCCAGCTGAGTTTTCTGAGGCAGATTTGAAGTTTAAAATAGAGATCAGACCGTTGGAAACAGCTTAGGCAAGTTGGGAATTAATTAGAATAAAAGTCACATGTGCATAAGAGGATGAGCCGGCTGTCACTTTCTCTCAACCAAACCGTGCCCATCTCTCTCTCCTGTCACTCTCACTCCCTCTGGTCGAGATTCACCTTGGCTGCATCCTCATGGCAGCATCAGAAACCCTACAATAATATTAGTTTAGTAAATCTGCACTTTAACAATAGTTTAATATGTTGCAAGTTGTAATCTGGCTATAAAGCCACTCCATGTGTATTCTGAAACCTCTAAGCAAAGAGGAGTTCTCTTTCTTCACTATTCTCTGGTTCTATACTCTCTTAGTATTGACCTGAGTGTAGATAAAGAGAAGAACATATGTGTACATAGGCAAGTGACATAGTTGACTACATGCCTCAACTACATGGGAGCTGATATAGTCAACTACATGCCTCAACTACATACGAGCTGATATAGTCGATTACATGCATCAACTACATAGGCAAGAGGGAACTCGTCCAGTTTGAAATTTGAAATAGAGATCAGACCGTTCAGGAGCTGTCCCTTTCTCTGGTTCAGACCAGAATAGATTAATTCTATTCTTCTTGTCTCCTTTTGTCTATAAAACAAAGTTGTATAGTTTCTAAATGAAAATAAGGAAAAAGAATCCTTCCTACACTCTTTCTCTCGTTTACTCTCTCTCTCTCTCTCAAACGAAATCACTCTCTCTCTCTCCTGTTCTTGCTTAATCTCACCGAGTTCTTCACTAAACTTACATGGTATCAGAGCTTTAAGCTCCTGATTTCCTAAAACACTTCCGCAAACACACTCTAAATCTCTTACTCTTTCATTTGAACCGATTAAAAGTTGGGTTCTCTTACTCTTTTCCCTTTGGACCGTTGGATAATAACTCGGCCAAAGTGTGCTCTTGTCTTGTATTTGGGTGATTCTCGCCATTTTCTCCCTCACCAGAGTACTAACACTACTTACCAAGACCTACTCTTGTCCAGACTACTCTATTCACTCACCTCTCACTCGGTTTCACCCTTTTGTAAGAAAGTGAAGAAATCTGGAGAAGAGAATGAAGAACAGGCGAGAGAGAGAGAGAGAGAGATAGTATCCGAGAGAGAGAGAGAAAGGAGTAAAGGAGGAAATGATTTTCCTTACTTGATTCATTGCTAGGGTTACATTATTTAAAGACAATACAAATTAGAAACAAGACAAATAGAATAGAATAAAATACTCCCACTTGTCTCTGAGCTTCCAACGGTCTTCTCCCATCCAGATTTTAAATCTTGTGATGTAGTCAGTTCATGTAGTCGATTCATGTAGTCGATTCATGTAGTTGACTATATGATGTAGTTGAGGCATGTAGTCGACTATATTATCGGACTATGTAGTTGATGCATGTAGTTGATGCATGTAATCAACTATATCACATGACTATATCACATGACTATGTCAATACTCCCCCTCAAGCTTGATCATGGATAATGGTCAAGCTTGGAATTCATGAAGACATCCCTCATTAAAACCTTAAGTATGAAAAAACCACAGTGGGATAAAAACACACTTAAGGGAAAAGAGTAGATGCTTCATGACTTAGGGGATCATGATCTAGATAGGTCTATGAGCCCTAATCTTGGATGAATGGACTCACAGACTTTGGTGCTTGCTCCTTTGGTGAAGATATCTGCTAGTTGGTCTTCACTTCTAGTGTAGCAAGGTAGTATGATCTTCTGCTCTACTGCTTGTCTAACCTTGTGACAATCTACTTCAATATGCTTTGTCCTCTCATGAAACACTGAGTTGGATGCTATGTGGATGGCTGCCTGGTTATCACAGTGCATGGTGATTGGTGATGTTGTCTCAATGTCTAAGTCTCTCAGCAGGTTCATGATCCAGATGAGCTCACTAGTCAGCTTCCTCATTGCTCTATATTCTGCCTCAGCACTTGAACAAGACACCACCTTCTGTTTCTTACTCTTCCAAGTCACAAGATTGCCTCCAATAAATGTGCAATAGCCTGTTGTGGACCTCCTGTCCACTCTATCACCAGCCCAATCTGCATCACAATATCCCACAATCTCTGTACTTTGATTGCACCCCATCCAAACACCTTGACCAGGAGCTTCCCTTAGATATCTCATGATCCTCTCCACCATGTTCCAATGATGGACCTTTGGTGCTTGCATATATTGGCTTACTTGGTTCACAGCAAAGCAGATGTCTGGTCTTGTAATGGTCAGGTAGATCAACTTCCCAACCATTCTTCTATAGAGCTTGAAGTCGCCAAAAACAGTGTCATCACACTCCCCCTCACGCAAGACTTTGTACCCTTCTTCAAGTGGTGTCTTAGCTACTCTTGTTCCAAGTTTTCCTGTCTCATTTAAAAGATCAAGTGTGTACTTTCTTTGAGATAGGAAAAGCCCCTCTTTAGAGCGGCACATTTCTATCCCTAGAAAGTACTTTAGCTCACCCAAATCTTTAATATCAAAACTAGACTTAAGGAAAGCTTTAGTAGAGATGATACCTTCCTTGTTACTTCCTGTGATGATAATATCATCCACATAGATCAGGATTACCACAATTCCTTGCTTACTTGTGAGGGTGAAGAGAGTATGATCAGCTTCTGATTTTACAAACCCTCTTCCATTTAAGGTTGTACTCAGTTTGTGATACCAGGCTCTTGGTGATTGTTTCAATCCATAAATTGCCTTCTTCAGCCTTAAAACATTTCCTGGTTTGACCATATCCTCCATACCAGGAGGTGGTCTCATGTACACCTCATCCTCCAGTTCTCCTTGTAGGAAAGCATTCTTGACATCCATCTGCCATAAATCCCATTCCAAGTTTACTGCCACTGAGAGAAGAATCCTTATAGTGTGGAGCTTTGCTACTGGTGCAAAGGTGTCTAGATAGTCTTCTCCATAGACCTGGGTGTATCCTCTTGCAACCAGCCTCGTCTTTCTCCTTTCTGGCTTTCCATTAGCCAAGTATTTGATGGTATAGAGCAGGCGACTTGTCACTGCCTTCTTTCCCTTGGGAAGCTCAGTTTCATACCAAGTATCATTCTTGATCATGGCATTGATCTCATCTCCAACTGAATCTCTCCATTCTTCATGAGCCATGGCCTCCTCATAGGTCTTTGGAACATAATCTTGATCCAGATTGGTGATGAAAGCTACATGTTCTTGAGGATAGCTTGCAAATGAACAGGTTGCTTGAGTAGGATGAGCCACTGCATTGCTGTTGAAGTATACTCTGGTGTTGATCCAATTTGATGGGTCTTTTCTCACTCTGGTACTTCTTCTTAATGGCTGAGTCTGCTCCTCCACCATTATATCATCCTGCCCTTGATTTCCACTAGAATTGTTCTGCTCTTGGTCATGTACAGCTTCATCTTGGTCATGTACTGATGTTGAATCTGAGTTGATTTCTGCTCCATCTTGATCATGTGCTGATGCTGAATCAGTTTCTGGTGTTGATTCATGCTCACTGCCCCCCTCAGGATCAAGGTGGACTGTCTCAAAACCAGGTGGTGTTGCTTCCTTGTGCACAACAGTTGGTGGAGAGGGAGTGATTCCTAAGCTTTCCATAATGATTCTCAGGTTGTTTGCCCTATCTGATGGTCCTTGTGAGAGATCTCTTAGGTTTTCCCAGTCCTTCTCATCATAGTACCCTTTGGATTCTACAAACTTGACATCCCTTGAAACCATCACCCTGTTTGAGTCTGGTAGGTAACACTTGTATCCCTTCTGCGTGTGGGAGTACCCAATGAACATGGCTTTGATACTCTTAGGATCAAGCTTGTTCCTCTGCTCACCTGGTACCAATACAAAGCACACACACCCAAACACACGCAAATGATCTATGGGAGGTTTAGTCTTGTTTAATACCTGAAATGGAGATATATCTTTGAGGATTTTGGTTGGGATTCTGTTAATCAGATAGCATGCTGACACCACAGCATCTCCCCAAAACCTCTTTGGGACATTGGTGTGGAACATCATGCTCCTTGCAACCTCCATAAGGTGTCTATTCTTCCTCTCAGCCACTCCATTTTGTTGTGGTGTGTATGGACAGCTTGTTTGATGAATGATTCCATGCTTTGCTAAGTGTTGTCTGAAGGCATTGCTAGTGTATTCTCCCCCATTATCTGACCTAAAAATTTTGATCTTTGAATTGAAATGGTTAGTTACATAGTTTTGGAAGTTAATAAACGCTTCTAAAACTCTATCTTTACTTTGAATCAGTGTGAGCCAAGTATATTTAGATTTCTCATCTATAAATGTGACAAAATATTTATGGTTTTCTCTAGAGACACAAGGAGCAGTCCAGACATCAGAATGCACTAGATCAAAGCAATTTTCATAAATAGTCATAGATGAAGGAAAGACAGACTTATGATGTTTACCAAGTATACAGGCCTCACAAGTTTCATTTTGCAAAGATAAACTAGGTAACATCAATTTTAAAGCATGAGAATGGGGGTGGCCTAATCTAGCATGCCATAACACATCATTAGCTAAAACAGAAGCAGAATTAAAGGCATAAGTAGAATCTGATCCAAGCTTGGTATCTTCAAGAAAGTATAGTTCTCCCTTGCTTACACCTTTGCCCAGCATCTTACTGGTCTTAATATCCTGAAAGCACACATCATTAGGACTAAAGATAACATTGCAATTCAGATCATTAGTTGCTCTCTTCACAGAAACAAGGTTAGAAGCAAATGTAGGCATATAGAAAGCTTGAGATTCTTTGTTAAACAGGTTCAGATTGCCTATTCCTTATTGTTGACATGAAGCAATAAAGAGCAGCAAGTATAAGAAGTATGGAGATGAGGCAGTGAGAAGTAAGAGGGAACCCAGCGAGTTTGAATTAAACAAGGAGCTGAGTTAACTTGAGATACAAGTCTGTCCGTACAACATGTGACCTAGTGTGGAGTGCAAGGCAAGGAATGGAAGCAAGAGAGTTACAATCTCGCCTCGTCTGATCAGAAACAAAATACACAACTTGCCTTGACATATTTGAAGCAATAGGAATAATGGGGAATCAGATCACGTGGTTGGTTAAGGTACCAAGTCAAAGAGAGACGTTAAGGTGCTGTCACTATCCAAGTTCAGTTCCTGCAAGATCAGACTTGTCCTACTCTCCTCTTAGTTTATTATTTGTCTAGGATATTTCAAGTTTATTATTTCTTTATGCAATCTGCTTCTCTATAAATGTAACTCTCCTATGTACTAAATAAACTAAGAAAAACATATATTTTCCTCATCTCTCTCTCTGGTTTCAAATCTCTCTCTCTCTGTCTCTCTCTTCATTGTTCTTCATTTTTCTCCATGGTTCTTCACAATTCTTAGCTCAAATCTTCTTAAACTTTCATGGTATCAGAGCAACAAAGCTCTGGAACCTACTCTTTCTTCCGCAAACACTCTGAATTTATTTCTCTCCATCTCTTAAATCCTTCTCTCTCCTGTTCTTGTGTTCTTGGCGAGTGGAAGCAAAGATGGATAGCAGCAACAACAACAACCGAACCCTCAACATTCCTGTGACCTTAAAAGGAGTTAACTATCTCTTATGGGCCAGGATGGTGAAGATTGCCCTTGGAGGAAAAGGTTTATGGAGCCATGTCTCAACAGAAGCAGCTCCAAAACAAACTATCCAAGGAGAAGATGGAAAGGAGATGGTGGTAGCTGATGAAGACAAATGGGGTCAGGAAGATCTCATGGTGCTCACAGCCCTCCTTAGCTCCTTGAACCAGCTATTATGGAGTCTTACTCGTACTGTGAGACCACCAAGCAGCTGTGGGATACTCTCTACAAAGTGTATGGAAATGTCTCCAACCTTACTAGAGTTTTTGAAGTGAAAAGAGCCATCAATGTGAAAGAATTAGAGATTTAGAAGGAGAGAAAATGTTTCCTTGCCTTTCTTAGTTCTGGATACATGTCTTTATATAGACCAGACAATACATAAAATAATCAGACAAGTTTGAATAAAGAAAAGAATAAATTAATGGGACTGAGCAATGGCAGGGACTGAGGGATGCCAGGGACAGTCTAAGGGATGCCAGGGACTGAGGAATGGCAGGGACAGTCTGAGGAGGAGCAGAGGCACGTCCAGCAATGTAGGAAAGGGACAGGAGCTATGTGGTCCACTCTCCTTAACACAACATGTGACTTCTCTCCCTAAAGATTCTCTGCCTCTAGTCAACATCCTCTTTGGTTCCTCAAGACTTGATTTATTCTTCTCTATCATTCATGTCTTCATGTCAACACTCCCCCTCAAGCTTGACCATGTGGAACAAGTCAAGCTTGGAAGCCATGGAGCATTCCCTCATTAAAACCTCAGCTAGTAAAAACCGCATGGGACAAAAACCACACCAAGGAAAAAGAGTAGAACACTTCATGGCAAGAGGATCAGTGACATGTGAGATCTATGAGTCCAAGCTTTGGATGAATGAACTCACAGACTTTGGTGCTAGCAGCCTTGGTAAAGATGTCAGCTAGCTGGTCTTCACTTCTGGTATAGCAAGGCAAGATGACTTTCTGCTCCACGGCTTGCCTCACCTTATGACAATCCACCTCAATGTGTTTAGTTCTTTCATGGAACACATTGTTGGAAGCTATGTGTATTGCAGCCTGGTTATCACAGTGCATGGTGATGGGTGTGGTAGTCTCAATTCCCAAGTCCTTAAGCAACCCTTTAATCCAAATCAGTTCACTTGTGAGCTTTCTCATGGCTCTATACTCTGCCTCAGCACTTGAACATGATACCACCTTCTGCTTCTTGCTCTTCCATGTTACTAAATTACCTCCAATGAAAGTACAATAGCCGGTTGTAGACCTCCTATCTATCCTATCTCCAGCCCAATCAGCATCACAATAACCAACTATCTCAGTACTCTTGTTGCAACCCATCCAAACTCCTTGTCCTGGTGCTTCTCTTAAGTACCTCAGAATTCTTTCAACCATGTTCCAATGATGTATCTTGGGGGCTTGCATATGTTGGCTTACTTGGTTGACTGCGAAGCACACATCTGGTCTTGTGATAGTGAGATATATGAGTTTTCCCACCATTCTCCTATAGTGCTTCACATCTTCATAAGCCTTGTCTTCATACTCCCCCTCACGCATTACTTTGTATCCCTCCTCTAGAGGTGTTTTAGCAGCTCTACCACCAAGGTCTCCAGCTTCCTTTAATACATCAAGGGTGTATTTCCTTTGGGACAGAAACAGTCCCTCCTTGGATCTACACATCTCAATCCCAAGAAAATATTTGAGCTCTCCCAAATCCTTGATATCAAATGTTGCCTTGAGGAATGCTTTGGTGGAGCTGATCCCCTCTTTATCACTGCCTGTGATGATGATATCATCCACATAGATGAGAATCACAATGATCCCTTGCTGGCTGGTGAGAGTAAACAAAGTGTGATCAGCTTCAGATTTCACAAACCCTCTTCCATTAAGGGTTGTGCTCAGTTTGTGATACCAGGCTCTTGGAGATTGCTTCAGACCATAGATTGCCTTCCTCAGCCTCAATACATTACCAGGTTTGACCATGTTTTCCATCCCTGGTGGAGGCCGCATGTATACTTCATCTTCTAGCTCTCCTTGTAAGAATGCATTCTTGACATCCATTTGCCAAAGATCCCATTCCAAATTCACAGCAAGAGAAAGCAAAATCCTTATGGTGTGAAGCTTTGCCACTGGTGCAAAGGTTTCAAGATAGTCCTCACCATATACTTGAGTGTAGCCTCTTGCTACCAGCCTGGTCTTCTTCCTCTCAGGTTTCCCATTGGCTAAGTACTTAATTGTGAACAACAGCATGCTTGTTACTGCCTTCTTGCCTTTGGGAAGTTCAGTTTCAAACCAGGTTCCATTTTTCTCCATAGT
>CAJHQQ010005294.1:0-18399 GCA_905132885.1 Moricandia moricandioides
GAAGATGAATTTGAGAAAATGATGAGGTGGAAAATGTTTTCTGAGGACGAGTGATGATTAAGTGTGTTTGATTATGTACTCTACCAGTCAGTTGTATTTGATTCGTTATGAAATACATTATGTTTGCATTATAAATTATGATCCGCATAATATTCCGATATCTTAATTATGTTTGCATTAAGAAATTTTTTTGGAGTTCGAATTGATACGTGTTGCGGTTTGTGGTAATTGGGGTTTGGGGTTGGAGGTTTGTGGTTTGGGGTTTAGGGTTTACGTTTGTGGTTTAGGGTTTAGGGTTTAGGGTTTAGACGACTACATTACGACTAATAAAAATCATTGGAGTCTAAATAGTCGTAATATTACGACTAAGTTACAACTAATTGTTGTAACGTAGTCGTAATGGTTCGACCCTATTTGGTCGTAATATACAGATGGACCACACATTGGTCGTAGTGTCGTCCGTAACGCGTAGTCGTAATGTAGTCGTAACACATCTTGGTCGTCCATTAGTCGTAATATTACGACTATTTTATGACTATTGGTCGTACATTAGTCGTAGAATTACGACTAATGTACGACCAAGCTCAAAACCGTATATATATATGGACCTCGCGGAAACATTTCAGTTGCTCATTCCCTTCTCTCTAACAACTACTCAACATCTCTCTAGGTAATTGTTTTTTTAGGTGGTTAGTTAGGTAATTAGTTTAGGTTTGAAATTAGTTTAGGTTTGGAATTGTTTAGGATTGTAATTAGATTATTTTAATTGTTTAATTTAATCCGTTTATGTTTTTTTATAAATTTCAGATATATACATTGCGCTATGTCTGGTAGAAAGAGAATCCGGAACCTCGCGGCTAGAAACTCCTACGGGAGTACTTTTCTCGGTCAGTCATCTACCTCGGCTGGCACATCATCCGGCGGCACCTCATCCGGCCTTGACCCGGTTCCGGAGACCCAACCGCACATACTACTCATGAGCAGTATGTCCCTCCGTATTATCCGCGCATATGAGGAATGATACGGATTTCTTCACTTATGAGCCGGAACCTGAGTATGTCCTCCGCCTCCCCAGAACCCGCCACAAAATCCTTATCCGGCTCCTCAAAACCCGCAACATGCCCATACCCCGCAACAAATCCTTATCGGCTCCCCAGAACCCGCAACAAATCCTGATCCGGCTCCCGGTCTTCATCCAAATTTGATTGTGCCGCCGAATGCACATATGCGAGATATATGGTGGAAGATATTCTCGGGGATGCCGGCCGAGAAGGTTTTACGAATCGTCGATCCGGATCGACGCCCCGGCACGTTTTGGTAATTATTCTAAATTATTTAATTAAGTTTAAATTTTAAAATTTATTTAATATTAATATATATAATATAAATATAATAAATTAGTCTTTCAAATTTTGTAGGTTTTTGACGGACAATGTTTTAGGACAGAGCATTGGGGATATCATTCGGGCAAATTTTTGGCATGCCCACCCCAACTGGACTCTTACACCGGACCACGTTCGCATTACGTGGTTCAAGTGTTTCGCGGTTAGTTTCTCCATTTTTTTTAAAAAAATAATTCATGCATTGATAGTATATATAAAGTACTAATGTTTTTAATTTTCATAAATTTTTTGTAGCAAAAATTGAATTGGTCCATTGGTGTCAACGAGGAGGTCAAATCTGGGTTCTACAAAAAGGCGATGCAGCGCCTCAAGAACATTGTTGGAGATTGGAAGGACGACTGGAGGCTAAGACAGGATGACGCAAACCAGCCTACCTCAGCAATGACGTTTGGGTTGGTTTGGTGGCTTTTTGGATGAAGCCTGAGTCAAGGGCGAAGTCTACCAAGTACTCTGCGGTCCGGTTGACCAAGGATGCTCAAGGTAACCCGCCAGTTCCTCATACTTCCGGGCAGACTCCACATGCTGGGAGGGCACTTGAAATTGTAAGTGTTTGAATATTCTTGATTTTATTATTTTTTTTATGCAAATTTTAAATTAATTTTTTTTTATATAGGCCGCCAAAAGAGAGCGCCACTATCTCTCGCTCGGCTATACAAGATTACCCACCAGCGTTCTGATGGGACTTTTGTGCATCCTCAAGCAGAGAAGATCTACAACGAGGTCGAGGCTCGATCGAAGAGGTCCAGACTCAGATGTCGCAACAAAATCCGGATGCTCCACCGGTCCAGCTTTCAACCATCGACCAAGACAAGATTTTCGCGCAGGTAAATTATTTAATTTTTAACTTTATTAACATTTTTCTTAATTTTTTATTAAATTTTCACATTTTTACTTAATTATATAAATATAATTAGTAAATAAAATTTGATCTTTTGTAGGTTGCTCCGAAGAAAAGGGGAAGTATTGTTGGATCGGGACTGTGAACGATGTCCCGAGGGCGAGGGCCGAACATGCAGCAAGAATAGAAGAAGATTCCTCTCTCCGACGGGAACTAGCAGCTGCCAACAAAGTCATAGACGAGCATAAAGACAAGTTCAAGGCTATGGCGAATATGTTCGATCTTATGATGGAGACCTCGAACCCAAACCCGACGGTTGCAAATGCATGGCAAGCTCTACGTCCGAGCTTTAACCCCGACCCCACTCCGGAAGAGCAAGTGGATATTGATCGACGTGCGGAGCAGCACACTTCCGAGTTCTTCCAAGACATGAACCTCAACAAAACACCTTAGTTTTTTCGGTTTTTTGTATGAATACTTTATATATTATTTTAATCAAATATAATTTTATATATATATTTTTAAAATTTATTAATTTTAAAAAAACGAATTAAAAAAAATCAAATAAAAAAAATTCAAATAAAAAAAATCAAATAAAAGATTTTATTTAAAAATAAAATCAACATTAGTCGTAAATTAGTCTTTAATTTACGACTAATGGACAACAACAGTCGAAGTTACTTAGTTGTAATATTACGACTAAGTAACTACCAATATTTACGTTTGCTTTACGACTACTATAATTACGACTCATTAACTACTAATTATATTACGTCGAATTAACTACGAAACGTGTTACGACTACGTTACGACTACATACGTCACCTCAATATTACGACTAATGCCTTAGTCGTAATATTACGACTAGGTTACGACTACCGTCTGTGGACGTAATATTACGACTACGTTACGACTAATTGTGCATTACGACTAGCGAATAACGACCAATGGGTTTTCGATGTTAATTGGTCGTAAAAGGCATATTACGACCAATTAACAACCAATACTGTAGTCGTTAGACACATGTTTTCTTGTAGTGTTAGTTTATAAGTTTTGTATGAATTTTCTATTTTGAATTAACAGGATGTGAATTTGAGTGAAGCGGATGATATGGACGAAGCAATAGGTACGCAAGACCTTGAAGGGCTTTCTCAAGCCTCGTACGTACCTGATTTTGATCCATCACAGCCCAATAACGACAGGGATGCAAGTGATTGGTGGACTCCAATGACTACTGTCCGGAAACTACCAAAAGTTGAATCAAAGCAAGCAACTGCAGCTCCATCATCGGCAAAGTGGGATAGATGGTCTAGAGGACCAATCAAGAAGCTTCAGCTTAGTGACTCACCAATGGCAGATGACTATTCTCCACAAGCGTCACTGTATTACTTCACCGAAGAATCGTGGGATAGATTCACGAAATGGTCTCTGAATCCAACAGCTTTGAGGATTGGTCCCTCTGTCTTTAATTTGACCGTAGCTCAGAGAATAGTTTGTGCTGGAAGATGGCTTGGAAACGAGGTATTATTTTGTTATACATGTTTGAATGGTTGAATCTTTGTAACATATATTTGATTGTGCATTGGTTTATTTTCCATGAGCTTATTCAGGAAATGGATGCGATGATGTATATATGGCGAGAGAAGACATCTTTGAGGCGTTGGAATATAGACCGTGTTGCTTTCATGAACGCCATGTTCTGCCTCCAGATCGAGACTGAATACCAGAAGTGTAAAGACGACAAAAGAGGTTATGTAGTACCCAATCTTCTTCTTGCTTACGGGAGAGGAGAGCTTCCATCTCATGGGCGGACTAATAAAGTCTGGGGTGTCGATGTTGACCGTCTCTACTTTCCTCTGTTTGTGAACAGTAAGTATCCATGTTTCCTCTACATGTCTCCATTATTCAAGGGTTATTTTTCAAATTTAATGATGTCCCTCGCAGGTAACCATTGGGTTTCTGTATGCGTCAACATAATTGAGAAGAAAGTGGAAGTCTATGATTGCGGTTGGGGAAGGAATAGGCAATACGCAGAGAAGTTGCTGCTATGATTCCTAGAATTGTGAAGGCCGTTGGGCCACCTAAGAGCAAGCTACACCTGTCATCCTATTCGATTGTAGATATGCCTATGCAGACAAGGTTGAACAAGTCTTGTGCTGATTGCGGGGCATACGCACTGAAACACTTGGAATGCATCCTTCTTGGTCTCAACCTCAGCTTAGTGGATGACGAAATAATGCATGGTTGCCGACAGAAGATTGCTTATGATATATGGGAGGCTGCAAATGATCCCATTTTAATTTAACTTATGGCACAACATCTGCCATCGGATTTTGAGAGTTCTGCTCTTTATGACCTTGAAGAAGACTGATTATGTGTGTTTAGTTTGGTTTTACTTAAAATGTTGTGATAATACTCTATTTTAGTGTTTTCTATGAATTATGTGACATGACACTATTTTAGTTTGCTAGTATTATGTGGTTTTCTTTTGCATGAAATATTTACTAAACCAAGAAATGAAAGATCTTATTAATCTTTATACCCTAATCCACTAAACCAAGAAATGAAAGATCTTATCAAACTCTTATCAATTGTGTTGAGAATGACATGTATTTGTTTGATAATTCCATTTGTAGTTCCAATAGACACTAATTATGTATTTTTTTTGTTTCATGTATAAACACTACTTTGGTGGATAGATGGTGAAAGTACATACCCTTACTAAACCCTAAACGAACCCCTAAATCTTTTTTCTTGATATTTAATAGATCTGCCTCAGGTATAAAACACGTTTTCTACCTATTGAAACGACGTAGTTTTGTTTTATTTTTTGACCTAGTCCCTATTCTTCCTCATTCTTTCACGACAGAGAGAAACCTTGGGCGATCAACTCAATAATGTCTTCGGTCGGTTCTTCTTTCGATTCAAGATATGGACACACCAAACAAAGAGGAATTCCGAGAAGATGCAATTGCGGCGAGGCAATGGCCCTTTTTACTTCAAAAACTGTCAAAAATCCGGGAAGATTGTTCCATTGTTGTCCGATGGGATCTGAGAAGGTTAGTCTCTATTCATATAACCATGTCCTCGCTTCAATCTAATTGTTTCTTGATGTTAATGATGAAGGACAACACTCACTTGTTCAAATGGACTGATAAGTCAGTTGTTGCGGAAATTGAAGACTTTCAGGATCTGTCTAACGTGCTGCTCGTGGACAATTCCGAGATTCATAAATCAGTTATAGCTTCCGAAACCATGCTGAAACGCCATAAGAGTAGACTTGAAGAGAGGGAAGATGTAATTGCTCGTTGTGAAGAAAAGTCCATCGAATGCATTAGAGAGTTAAGGATCATAAAAGCTTTGTTTGTGTGTTGTTTTGCTATGGTCTTCATTTACCTTACATATGCATGATGTTCACTTTGTTGTTCTGTTTTTCCAAATAAATGTAAGACTATGTTCTTCGGTGTTTCTTGGTGATTTGCATCGAAAGTAACAAAAAAAGTTGCAAAAATCAAACTGTCAATAGAAAGATCGATTTTTTTCAACAATGTTGTAAAGCAAAAAAACAAATAACAGAGAACACACCCAACAAACTAGATAGGTATATCACATGTTCCTCTCTTGTGTCCCTCCATACCATAACGGCTGCACTTATGCTTTTTCTTCTTTGTTGATCCTTGGGAAGATCTAATCTTGTCTTCTACAGTTTCATACCTTCTCTTTACTTGTCTACCAGCACTCTTTCTTGTCTCTGGTGGTAAGATCTTCGCAAGTTTAACCTCATCCGGGATCTTCCATTCAGCCTCTGGAACTGGTATGGGATTAATGGATTCCGCATAGGCAGCTCTCCACGTTGCAGTGCTATAAACGCCATCAGTAAATATGTGTAGTTCCATACATGTGTCAAAAAAAGAGACCGAGCAATGTCTATATGCTGCAAAATACCGGAAATATATAGGTACCAAGATAATGTTTATATACTTCCATACCTCGAGAATAAATTGCAGGAATGGCGTGTCTGCATGGAATTTTTCCTAAATCAAACTTCCCACATGTGCATGTTCTGGATTCCAGATCAACATGACAATCATATATGTCTCCTTTAACAAGTGATCTAAAATTGTCAACCTTGTGAACCTGAAAACCCCGAGCCTTCACAATTCTCCTATCAATTTTTTTCTCCACCTTAACGGTTAAAGGATCAATATGTTTGGAGCTTAACATGCGACGCTCGTAGAACCATCGGGTCAACATTTCTCTTATACTATCTAGCAAAGGAATTACTGGAAATTGTCTAGGTGATCTCAGAACTGAATTAATCGACTCGACAGGGTTATTGGTCCTGATGTCATACCTGGATCCAGGGAAGAGAGAACGAGCCCATTTTCTCACATCAGCCTCTTGTAGATATCTTCCAAGCGCCGGACTGATATCAAAAATTTCGGTGAAACGTTCCTGAAATTCACTATACATATATGCCTTTGAAGCCTTTTCGACCAACGCAGTGAACCCCTTTGTTCTGAAAAATTTAACCACAATGGTCAACAAGTGGTGAATGCAAATTCCGTGTTTTGATCGTGGGTAGACAGTCCCAATCGCTTTAGCAATTGACGCATTTCGATCTGACACAAAAGCTAAGTCTTTGCTATCAGCAATAACCACATTCAACTGTCTGAAGAACCACTCCCATGATTCATCATTCTCTGAATCAACAACTCCAAATGCAACTGGATATAAGTTGGAGTTACCATCTACAGCTGTAGCAACAAGTAGAACTCCTTTATATTTATTTCGCAGAAAAGTTCCATCAACAACAATCACCCTACGCATATGACTGTGAAATCCTCTAACCGATTGCCCAAACAACATAAATATATATATGAATCTACCATCCTTGTTAGTTCCATAGTGAGTGTGTGTACCAGGATTAGCTTCTTTAATCATATGCAAATATTTTGGTATCTTTGCATAACTTTCGTCTGGTATACCTCTAACAGCTGCAATTGCATACTCACGAGCTTCCCAAGCGTGCCAATAAGTAATCTCGCAGCTATGCTCCAACCTCATAAACTGAATGATGTCATTTGCTTTGGGGCCATCATTGGCATCATCAAATCGATGTTGTATCAGATTCCCAATTGTTCTTGCCGACGCCTTTTTCCCGAAGTTGCTTTTCTTTGAAGGAGCACATGAGTGTATACCCACACACTTATTGATCATAAAATATGTAGGACCATTAAGACATTCCGCACGCACAGTCCAGTTGCACGTTTTATCCTTACATCGTATAGACCACCATTTTTGGTTGATTTGATAACAATGAAATCGTAATTATTCTTCATCGCCCAAATTTCCATTGTTGCCTTTAGAACATATTTACTTCGGAAAATGTGATCTTTCTTCACGAAATCTGTGTTCCCAGCTCCACATTCCTTTTCACTATCTCCATAGTTTTCACTCTTTAAACCATCCTCACCGACATGATTCTTCCTTTTATCACAACACTCTGTTGATGGTTCTGCAAAATCTCCCCGATTTATTTCAGGAACTTCACCTTCCTCAACATTACTTGAATCACACGGCTCCTTATTCAAATCGATATTCACTCGTTCCTTTTCATTTACACCAGTACCATTACCAGAGAACGTGACACACAAGGTTGTAGAGGAACCCTTCTTTGCGTAGCCCACAAAGTTACATACTTGTCGATCATTGCTGATACTAATGGGAGGATTCCCTCTTTGATTCACCATCTCATAACTGAACTCGACATTAACCAAATTAGGGTCGACCCCATAATCTTCACACACCATGATCTTGAGTTTCTCCAATAAAGTAGTAGTTTCTAATGTCACCATTCGACCACGCCTTTGTTTGTCTGCCAAGAAACTCCACTCGTCACTGCAACTTGACCTCCATACACCAGATTTAACATAGATTAGAACCATCTTGTGTTGGTTGATAGAAGAGATGTTTGTCCATGAAGAAGAGAGAGATCGTGTGAAGAGAATGGTGATATACCATAAACGATGGAGATAGAGATCGTGTGAAGAGAAAATCATGGGGGAGAATATACTTAGAGATATTTAGGATAGATTTAGGAAAGATATTTAACGAAATTTGGAAGTTTCCATTTTTACTTTATTTGGCTAGAATATACATCATACGTATGTCAGAAAGCTGTAGAGAGAGTGGAAACTACATTCTGCCATAGGATATTATATGGTAAAAGGTAGAACAAGGTATGACGTGTAAAAAAGAAAAGGTATTTCACTGACTCTGGGATAGAACTTGTAAAAAAGTCGCAGGTAAACTAAAGACATCTAGCTAGAATAATACGAGACAGAATCTAGCTAGGGTAAATTATAGAAGAAAGTGTAGTTTATATTTTCTATCCAAGGTACACCTATGTATTATACTTTGTATTCGATTACTACACTACGTTGATGGCTAAAATAAGTATTCTATCCTATCTATGACATTAAATAAAACATAGTTCCAGAATTTTTAAAAAAAATAAATTCAAACATAAAAGTAGATATACTTTGGTTTCTAATGATTTATATATTTTTAAATATTTTTTTATCTTATTTTACTATATTTTCCACAACACAAGAGCAAAACCTGTCCAAAATGACTAAAAGTATCAAAAGTCTTATTTGGACAAATAAACATCGAAAGTGTCTTGTTTTTCCAATTCTCCCTATATTAATTGAGAAGTAATTTTATTGACTTCTGTTGACGTGTCAATCATAGAATCACTTTCATAAAAATCTTTATAATTTCATTGGGCGAAAAAAAATTCCATATATTTTTAATGATATATCGAACATCTTACTATACTAAAAGAGGAATAAGATCATTGTGAATAGATATAAATCAGGTGCTGACTTATCGGATTCACTTTTGTTGGGCGAAATTTTTTCCATATAATTTCATTGGGCGAAAAAATCAGGTGCTGACTTATCGGATTCACTTTTGTTGCAGTGATATTTTATTCACAACTCAACTTTTTTGGTAAAAATTCACAACTCAGTTCTTCAACTGTTTATCTTCCTCCACCTCTCTATATCTCTCTCATAAAAGCCCTTCTTCACTGCAACAAACGTGGTCCTTGGAACTGTTGCAATTCTCTTCCGTACATAAGCACATCAACCAACGTCTTCCAGAACTGCAAACTCCACCTAGAGAAATAAATCTACAGTCTCATTAACCAAAGAAATCTATCGATGAGTTGCTGATAACTCTCTAACCATTTGTTTGACACCCGTCTTTTCATCAACGAAGATAGATTTCGATTCAAAGATTTTGAAGCTAATTTTGGACTCAGAGGCGATCTTTATGGTAAGATCAATTTTCGGTTATGATTTCCTCTGATCGATTATCTTAGGTTAGGGTTCTAAACAATTCGTTTGATTAATTCATAATGCTCATGGTTGAAGCTTGGGGAAGTGATTTTGCCTGATGCTTTTTTCTTTTGCTGCGGTTAATAAATCAATTTTCATTTTTTGTTAGTTTAGTAACTCTTTATGTCCATTATATATGCTATCGTTGTAACAGATTATAACAGATTTTAATGATCAACTTCATGATATCTCCAAGTAAGCTAAATACACATGAACCAAAAAGACTACAAACTTTATGTAGATGATGGTAGCATCTCACTGTAATCGCAGAGACTGACTATACCCTGAAGTTTTCAACTGAAGACATGTATGTGATATAGCTAATTAGAGTTTTGGTTTCATCATCTTTAGTCAAGGTTATTAATTTGTTGTGACTCAATTTAGGATAGCATTGTTATATGATCCCTTGTGTTGGCAAACGTATGGAGGAATTTGTAGTTTAGGTCAGTGAAAGAGTTTTTTCCTTTGTTTATCAGTTTATGTTTTTGGTTGCTACAGCTGGAAATCTTAGAGCAGATTTATGCGTTTTCTACGGCTATCTGTCATTACCTTATCAGGTGTTGTTGAATAATCCTCCACAGTTTTCGGCAATGTAGCTTCCCAGCGTCTTCAGAAAACTTTGGTTTCACAAAGAATAAACTTCTTAGAAGGAGAAACCATGGATCAGATTTGATTGGCAAACAGAACATGGTATAGGAAAGTACCAACATGATCTGATACTGACAAGCAAGGTGATCGTATTTCTCATACACATGTAAAATATCTTAAAGTTAAGTTGGAATGAGAGCGTATTAAGTAATGTTACTATCTTAAAATTCTAAGTTCTCTTGATGTTGTTCTTACGACGATTATATTTTCTTCATGATATAATGAAAGTTCCTTACATGCTTCCTTATCTTTAAGTATCTATATCATTTAGGTATCGGATCTCAATATGAATTAATTGATGTCTGTACATGGAGTCTCGAAGAAAATTTGTAAGTAAAGAAGATTCATTATAGATTCTTATTGTTGAATATATCTGTTGTTTTCTTTCAGTGACAATGATAATCTAGCTGCGCAATGTGCATATTTTGAAATAGAGGTCCTCCAGCTGATTTCTTCTTCCAGCTCTACGGCTAAATATATCAGTTGTTTTATTTCAGTGACAATCTACTGCTACTTGATTTATTGGTCCTCTTTTAAATTTTTCATCTTCTATCTTTAAAGCCCCAAAAGAATCTGGGCACCACATGAATGATTAAATAGCAACAAAGAGAAAGATTCCTATGTAGCAGTCATGGAGAGCGCCCAAAACTTTTTCGATAAAATAGCAGTGAAGGATGTTCGTATCTAGACTGCTCTCATTTCTGGATATGCCAAACTTCAGCTAGAGAATTATGTTTGGTCATGTTTACTTCAGACGCAGTATCACGATAACTATGACCTGAAGAAAGCTGTTAAATTTTATGTAGTCTAGAAATAATTATGTTTTCAGAGAGCTTGGGTTGTTTAGTTGTTAAGCTGCATTGTAATGTTTAAATCTAGAGGCTCTTAACTTATCATCACCTCTACCATTTTCAGGTACCATGCACCATCAGGAGCTGGTGCGGCTATTCTTTAGGATTTTTTTTTGTCAATGGGAGGGCTTGCTGGTGCTCAAAACAGCTTATTGGATGGGGACTTATTACATTGTGGCCAATTTCACAAATCTTACTCTAGACGTGTCCACATTTTCTTTTACAGGTTGCAGTTCCAAAAGCCAGGTCCTAAATTTGTTTTATGCTTAATGTTATAATCCTTACGCTTCATAGTTTATTCCACAACATCTTTCCTAATAAAAAAGTTGCCATAGAGCTTGATTCTTAACTAAAACGGTACAAGCTTTTATCGCATGATAAACTATTTTAAAGAAAAATTCTTACTTATTAAATCATAAAACTAACTATTTTGGATAATGAATTTATGTCTTATTAGGATGTAGTTATATGTATTCTTTGTTTGATCATTTAGAGAACAAGAATCAATAACTGAGAGAAAGATGTACTTGATAACTGATAAGTTTATACAAATAAACATGGGTCTTGTTAGCAACAACTCTTCCAACCAATGAGAATATATAATAAACTATGGAGTTTCAAATAGCTACATGGAAAGGTATCGACCATCACAAACATTGATCACTTCCAGTACTCTCAGAATAATCTCCAATTTTTACAATTTTAGAAACCCATTGTGATGCAGTGGCAGCTTCCATAGTTTTTAAAAACCTTATTTTAAAACAAAAAGTAAAAAGACTAACAAATTTAAAAATATTTAAGAAAATCACTTGGTTTATAGATTAACTCTATGGAAAGAAGCTTATTTAACAAAAACAAAAAAAAATATCTGAAAACATTAGAAATCATATATATTAAAAATAAAATGAATAAAGGTATATCATTACCATATAAAATAGTTTTGTTTAAAACATCCCTAACAATGCCAGAGGAGAATTCTAGTTTTTATCAATAAAGAGTTGGCATATCATCAACTTTAACACCAAATAAATTAGATCCAAAGCTGGTTTAAGTTTCAATATGACTTTCTCATTAGCTCATCATGTGGCCCACCGTATGTCATTGTGTCAATGATCCATAATACTCCCTCTATTTCATAATGATCCATGTTTTAGAAAAAATATTTGTTTCTAAAAGATCTATATTTTACATTTCAATACAAGTAATAATGATAAATTGTAGCTTCTAAAAATATTAACTTGGTTTATTGAATTTTGATTGGCTAAAAGTTACGGGAAATAGTTAAGTACAAAAAATAATGTATTATAATCTAAAATTTACATATTTTCTTAATATGTGTGAAAAGTCTAAAGCATACATCATTCTGAAACGGATGGAGTAATTAATTTTATAAACAATGTAGAAAAGTTACCCAACTTAATATGTGTAATTTTACTTCAACCCTACTATTGATGTTACCGGCAGCTTCAGAAAAACCATATGCATCAAAATTAAACAACACATAATTAGTAGGAAAGTACAAAAAGAATATAGAAGAACAAAAGTTAAATTCAACAAGACAATAATATAAAAAATATATATCTTCATTTGCTTTAATGTTGTATAAATTTTCTGATTTATTGATTTTAAAATTTGTATTAAAAATTTTGTTAATAAATGATTTGAAAAAATTATAGTTACATAATCCAATCCGCGCGTAGCATGGATAAAGAACTAGTTAATACTAGAACTTAGTAAACCACATTGCCAAAGAACCTAAAAGAATAAACTAAAAATTACACTTTCATCGTTCACTAACAAAAAATTAAATCTTTCAAGTTTCTCTTTCTTCAACCCCTCTTTTCTGCCACACCCAAATTTGCAACATTGTTCGTAACGGTTTGATTCTCATATGCTTCATCAGATTTCGTATGGGAGAAGAAGCTATCTTCTTCAGGTTTCTGTCGGATTTCGTATGTGATTCCTTTCACTCAGCTCTCTACGTGAATGGCTTATCTTCTCGAACCATAAGAGACCGCAGGAAGATATCGAGAAGGGTTAGCCATACAATAACATTCTTTTGTTTCCCCCTCGTTTACAGTTTATGATTTCAACCTTATGACAAGGTTTTTGGATTTTTTTTCATATATCCCCTTTGAGTTTTAATTGGATTTGGGGATTAGGGTCTCTATGTGATGATATAAAGTCTTCCTTTTTATGGTAGCAGATATAGATTGATAGGGTTTCACTGAATTTACTTGCATTCAATGGTCTTGCATTTTTGTTCTCTTGATGCCAGGGAGTAAGCAAACGTCCAGTGAAAATAACACTGCGGGTTGAGGATCCTCGTCGACATGTGTTGTACCGAGTAGCTCACTCATCCTGAATTCATTGATGCTGCAGTGATCCAGTGCTCCTCACTCATTCTGTAACTTGAGCAAGAGCAAAGTGTAGACTTAGAAGCCTCTTTAGATTGATCAAAATCTTGTGAAAATTGATTGTTGTTGAAAAGTTTCAGACGTTAATGTTTATTACCATCAATCAGACTGATTTTTTAAATGATTGCATAGTCTCTGACATAACACAATTTTCGTTAGCAATAGACAGGGGAGGTGACTTCAAGTTCTTGGGATTCAAGTTGCTCACTCATCCTGGAAATCCAGTGCTGCTCACTCATCCTGAACTCATTGATGCTACACTGATCCTGTAAGTGACAACAACGATAACACTATAAAGTATTTTGTACCAGAAACAATCTCAAGTTGATTACATTTTGATTTGGCTTGGTAGTGAGGTACGTCATAAACCTTAAGTATGGGTCTTATTAGCCTATATATGAACTAATACAGAGAATATTATTTTTGTAAGATTCATATTATTAGCCCATATTAAGATCCATAATATAAGTTCATAAACCTTAAATATGAATCTTATTAGCCCATATACGAAAAAACAACAATAGCAGTCTTACTAGCCCATATAGGGACTCTTCCCTCGTACTTACAAAATTTAATTAAGATTATCGATTTAGAAAATGAAATAAATAGGATCTTTAAATGTAACTAGGCGCGAAAATGCATATAAGTATATTAATTTGAAACTGGAAATCACCAAAAAATAGAAATTAAAATTGGTGAAATTAGTAATTTTTATTTGATAGTGTACAACCTATTTATTATACGTTTAGTTAGTGGTGGTGGGGGTGAGGAGTTTGGTAGGGATTATTGTTTGCATAATAAAAAATGTGTTTGTTTCTGAAATTTATATACGATGGGTCATAGTTGAGTGGGGCAGGTTATTAATTGTGAGAATGCTATGTTAATTGAGTGGGTGATATAATTAAATTTATAATTTACGTGAGATGTTTATAATAGGGTAACTTAAAAATAGATAGTTTAGATATATCTTTGTGTGAAAATAAGGTGATATATTAGCGTTGTCAAAAATTTTATCAAAATGATATAATGTTATGAAAATTGTTCATACAAAAGTGGTGTAGCCATAAGAATGGTAAAATCATGTATGAAAACAGATAAAAGTAAATATCATGTATGAATGTAGTAAATCCAATATAAAATGGTAAATAACTTTTTCAAAAGAGGACGGGTAGCTGTAATGTGGACTGTATGAAAGGAAGAGCCTGGAAATATTAAAGAAACAATTAGATTTCCTAAATCTTAAATAGCGATAGAACATCTTAGTTTATAGTATAGATATACGTACTTGGCTTTCATTAGCTTTGGTTAGTTAGAGATTCCAGTGTGGGGAAGCTCTGCTGATGATGTTATCCTTTCGTCGGTAGTTAGAACATTGTGATACAGTTAGATAGTAATTATTAGTAATGGGAAAAAAAGGTTTGAATGAAACAAAAATTTAAAAATTACTTACCTTCATGGAATGGGAGATCGTTGAAAATTTCTCTGTAGACTATGTTTCGCACTTGTAGTAGGTGTGAATCTTTTCCTTTTATGATTGTTAGCCCGGATTTGTTAGTTACACGTGAGAGAGCCACATATAATTGTCCATGCATAAAGACTGGTTTTGGCAAGTATAAGAGAACCTCTTTTAAACTTTGACCCTGGCTCTTGTTTATTGTCATTGTGTAGCAGAGTCTGATAGGGAATTGTCGTCTACGTAATGTGAAAGGTAGTTTTGTATCATCTTGCAAGAGAACAATTCGAGGGAGGAGAACTTTTTTACCAATGTGAGAACCAGTGACAATTTCTGCCTCAAGGACGTATTCGCCTAAGTAGGTCAGGATAAGACGGGTACCATTGCATAAGCCCCCTTTTTGATTTAAGTTTCGTAGAAGCATAACTGGTGCCCCAATCTTGAGAGTGATCTTATGTGAAGGCAATCCCGGAAAATCCAAGGAATTAAGATACTCAATTGCGTATAACGTCTCATTCTGTTCTGTCTGAGTTTCTGATATCTCAAAGCTATCTGAGCTAAAGTACTCTCTTGACACCCCGTCAGTGTGTGAGATGGTATACGCATTGATTTCATCAATGTTTTTGTTACGCGGTGTGAGTATAGCATTGTTTGTGTAGGAGCTGTGGAATGCTTTTAATTTTTTGAGATCTCCATATGCTGTCTCAACAACTTGTTTAAGGGGGTCCTCACTAATCTGCTGGACCAATGATTTGTCGACGATTACCATTTGTTCATGGTGCTCGACATACTCATTTTCGGATGTTGTTAGTGAATTACCCTCCCCGACCTTAAGCACCCAATCAGAGAACTCTTTTTCGTCCTCATTTAATCGCATATTTGTTTTAAAAGAGAACTTGTGGCAACTTTCCCATAGGTATGAGTGACTTATGGAAGCGTAGACGGTGTCAGCTCTATTACCCTGTGGAATAACATGTAATATCTGTCTAAAATCACCTCCTAAGAGGACTGTTTTCCCACCAAAAGTTTGGGTCTTCGCGTGAGGATTTGTTTTAGACAATAAGGCTTTCAACGTTTTATCTAGTGACTCAAAAGCATGCTTATGTGTCATAGGTGCTTCGTCCCAAATAATGAGGTCGGTGTTCTCATTAATTCAGCAAGCATTGTACCCGGTTTGATGTGGCAGAGTTTTTCTTCAGAGAGCTTCAAGGGTATATTGAAGCGGGAATATGTTGTCCTTCCGTTTGGCAAAAGTAACGCAGCAATTCCTGAGAAGCAACCGGGAGAACAATTTGTTTCAGTGAGCGAAGTCTAGATATAATTGCTTGGTATAGGAAGGTTTTTCCTGTACCACCTGCACCATATACAAAGAACAATTTCCCATCCTTTTTTTCAACCGAGTCTAAAACTGCTTCATAAACTGCACGTTGTTCAGCATTTAATAGGTTGTACTGCATGTTGTGTTTTAGCGTTTCCTCTGCTACATCATAATCGAGTTCCTGGTTCCACAGGCTGTTCCCCAATTCTTTTAACAATACAGGTTTGATCTTTGGTATCCCTCCAAAATCACTCAGTGATCGTTCATGCGTGCGCATCAACTTCTCCATTCAATTAAGGTATATTGTTCAAGAGTTTCATCGTCCAGCTCTAGATTTTGATGAGCGAATAATCTTTGTCTCTTGTACAGTATGTCTTCACTCATATATTTCCAGGAATGTTCCCATAGATCTTTAGGGCTCGCAACAGCGTAGCTGATTAGGAATGTGACAACATATCACGGAGTTGGAAGGGTGTAGCGAATGTGTTACATTCTGACATACTATCGTGCCATTCGACATCGTTGTCAAGATAACCTCTTGCATAGCAAACTGATTTGTAGTCAGGGTATTTGACATCCTTATATGTTTTGAGGTCGTCATAACTTGTAGGACCCGTAATCTTATTGATGAGGATCCTTAGATAGTAACGATCACCTGAAGATGGGTGGACAGATACAATTCTCCCAATGTGTCTTCCTTTCTTACATTCAGAACAAACTTAGTACCATTGTTCCACACAAAATATTCTGGTATTTGCACATATGTTAATGTTCGCGCAAACCTCTGATCTTCTGCATAAAACCATCCATTCAGTGAACATTGTCTTCTCGATCCCTGGCTTGTGAATAACACGGCCGAGATCATCAGTTTCTTTCACAGTGATTTATGTTCACCTTCTAAGTGAATGATTAGCTTTTGGACAGACGGCTTTCTTTGTGTATTGGTATGCGAACGTTCGCCACATTGATTCACAAGCTGATAAATAGCGACAATCGATGAAGTCTTGGATCTCATTTCTCTGCTTGTTGACTGTCTCATTAGTTTTTTCAGAGGTAGCTGCTGGATTTCCCTTCTCAATAACAGCAGATGCTTTGTCAACTCCCCTTGGTTATATACTTGAATAGGTACTTCACTGCACTTGTCCGGTTACACCATTCAACATTAATGTACGCTTCGTGCTTCTTCAAAATCTCAATGTTATGCGGTATAACTGAGGTGTTGTTCATGATTGCCCCATCCTTTTACCACTGAAGCATTTTCGTCTCGGCGACGACGATATAATATATACTCTGATTTGCCAATCGATGTATAGTCATTATATGGCCGAGGATACTTTTTGGTGCACACATTATTTTCCATACATGGGGACTTTGGTTTAATGACCCCACATGGGCCATGGATCATGTGTTTTGAGACTAAATTGTAAGCTTCTGGGTCTTCTTCTTTGCTAGGGAGCTCGGCTGAAATAATCTTATCAACTTCCTCTGCACTTGGTGTTCTAGAAGAGTTACCAAACCATAACAGTATATGTTGCGTGGGGAAGTCCTCTTTTTTGAAACTCTATTTTATGGAGAGCTGCATAAGAATAAACGGAGCCTATGTTTTTTTAGGAAAACTATTTAAAAACAAATTAATATTTTACGTACCTGCTGTATATGGCTTGAAGAATGTTCCCTTTTTGAAATCCTCGAGTAGTTGGTCCAACTTCATCTTAAAGACTCGACATTCAATGTCTGGTCTATCATTGGGAGAATCTCCACCATATGTTGCTAGATGCTCTTTAATCTCTTTCCAGTTAGGATTGGCGGTCATTGTGATGAACAAATCAGGGTTACCGAATTGCCTACAAATAGCCATTGCGTCATGATATTTCTCAATTAAGTAGCGGGGTCCACCAGTGAAACTTGGGGGCAGTATAAACCTCTGGCCAATGATTTTGGCATCTGTGTCACCTTTGTTAACAGCGTCAAGGACGTTACTGTAGAGCTCGGCCCTTAGGACATCTTGATTGTTCCTCGCCCATCTTAGCCGATCATCTTCAATTGCTGTATATACATCTACAAC
>CAJHQQ010005295.1:0-18384 GCA_905132885.1 Moricandia moricandioides
TAGTATCAAGAATATATTGCCAAATCTCCAAACAGGGTAAACTGGGATCACTTCGGTTAAAAGTGGGATAACTTCTTCATCATAGACCCAATGATATTGATTCAAATTCAAGATGATCTTCCACTGATTTATGAGTCCAAATCAAGATTCTTACACCTTGATTCATTCTGGTTTTGATTAGAATCAAGAAGAATTCCCTAAGGCATTCTTAGTGAGTCCAAATCAATATTCTTACATCTTTATTTATTCGGTTTGATTAGAATCAAGAAGAAATTGCCAACTCTCCCAAACAGGGCAAACTGATCACTTTAAAAGTGGGATAACTTCTTCATCATAACTCCATGATATTGCATTAAACTTCAGGATGATTCTACACTGATTTATGAGTCCAAATCAAGCTTCTTACGTCTTGATTCATTCTGGTTTGATTAGAATCAAGAAGAAATTGTCAAAATCTCCAAACAGGTATACTGAATCACTTCAGGTTAAAAGTGGATAACTTCTTCATCATAACTCTTATGATCTTGATTCAACTTCAGGGTGATTCTACACTGATTAATGTGATCCAAATCAAGATTCTTACATTGTGATTCATTCTAGTTTTATTAGTATAAAGAATAAAATTGTCAAATCTCCAAGCAAGGCAAACTGGAATCAATTCGGTTAAAGTGGGATAACTTCTTCATCATAAGTCCAATGATATTAATTCAACTTCAGGATATTCTACACTTATTTATGAGTCCAAATCAAATTCTTACATCTTTATTCATTCTGGTTTGATTAGAATCAGAGAAAATTGACAAATCTACAAACAAACGCGTAAACTGGAATCACTTCGGTTAAAAGTGGAATAACATCTTCATCATAAACTCCTATGATATTGATTCAAATTCAGGATGATTATCCACTGATTTATGAGTTCAAATAAAGCTTCTTACATCTTGATTCATTCTGGTTTGATTAGAATCCAGAAGAAACTGCCATAATCTCCACAACAGGTAAACTGGAGTCACTTTGGATAAAAGTGGGTATAACTTTCATCATAACTCCTATGATCTTGATTTCAACTTCAGGGTGCATTCTAAACTGATTTATGAGTCCAAATCAAGATTCTTACATCGTGATTCATTTTGGTTTATTGTATCAAGAAGAAATTGCCAATTCTTCAAACAGGGTAAACTAGAATCACTTCGGTTAAAAGTAGGATAACTTCTTCATCATAACTCCTATGATCTTGATTCAACTCCAGGGTGATTCTACACTGATTAATTAGTCCAAATCAAGATTCTTACATCATGATTCATTCTGGTTTTATTAGTATCAAGAATATATTGCCAAATCTCCAAACAGGGTAAACTGGTATCACTTCGGGCTAAAAGTGGGATAACTTCTTCATCATAAGTCCAATGATATTGATTCAAATTCAGGATGACCTTCACTGATTTATCAGTCTTAATCATGATTTCTTACATCTTGATTCATTATGGTTTGATTAGAATCAAGAAGAAATTCCCAAATCTCCAAAAAGGGTAAACTGGAATCACTTCGGTTAAAAGTGGGATAACTTCTTCATCATAACTCCTATGATCTTGATTCAACTCCAGGGTGATTCTATACTGATTAAATGAGTCCAAATCAACTTCTTACATCGTGATTCATTCTGGTTTTATTAGTATCAAGAATATATTTGCCAAATCTCCAAACAGGGTAAACTAGAATCACTTCGGTTAAAGGTGGGATAACTTCTTCATCATAACTCCTATGATCTGATTCAACTTCAGGGTGATTCTAAACTGATTTATGAGTCCAAATCAATATTCTTACATCATGATTCATTCTGGTTTTATTTGTATCAAGAAGAAATGGCCAAATCTCCAAACAGGATAAACTGGAATCACTTCGGTTAAAAGTGGATAACTTCTTCATCAAACTTCTATGATCTTGATTCAACTGCCAGGGTGATTCTACACTGATTAATGAGTCCAAATCAAGCTTCTTACATCGTGATTCATTCTGGTTTTATTAGTATCAAGAACAAATTGCCAAATCTCCAAACAAGGTAAACTGGAATCACCTTCGGTTAAAGGTGGGATATAACTTCTTCATCATAACTCCTATGATATTGATTCAATTCAGGAAGATTATCCACTGATTTAAGAGTCCAAATAAAGCTTCTTACATTTTGATTCATTCTGGTTTTGATTAGAATCCAGAAGAAACTGCCAAATCTCCAAACAGGGTAAACTGGAGTCACTTCGGATAAAAGTGGGTTAACTTCTTCATCATCAAATTTCTATGATCTTGATTCAACTCCAGGGTGATTCTACACTGATTTATGAGTCCAAATCAAGATTCTTACATCATGATTCATTCTGGTTTTATTTGTATCAAGAAGAAATTGCCAATTCTCCAAACATGGTAAACTGGAATCACTTCGGTTAAAGTGGGATAACTTCTTCATCATAACTCCTATGATCTTGATTCAACTCCAGGGTGATTCTACACTGATTAATGATTCCAAATCAAGCTTCTTACATCGTGATTCATTCTGGTTTTATTAGTATCAAAGAATATATTGCGAAATCTCCAAACAGGGTAAACTGGGATCACTTCGGTTAAAAGTGGGATAACTTCTTCATCATAAGTCCATGATATTGATTCAATTCAAGATGAACTTTCACTCGATTTATGAGTCTAAATCAAGATTCTTACATCTTGATTCATTCTGGTTTGATTAGAATCAAGAAGAAATTCCCATATCTCCAAACAGGGTAAACTGGAATCACTTCGGTTAAAAGTAGAATAACATCTTCATCATACTCCTATGATATTGATTCAACTTCAGGATGATTATCCACTGATGGGTATGAAAAATGAGTCCAAATAAAGCATCTTCATCTTGATTCATTCTGGTGTTGATTAGAATCAAGAAGAAACTGTCAAAATCCCCAAACAGGGCAAACTGGAATCACTTCGGGTAAAAGTGGGATAAATTCTTCATCATAAACTCCTATGATCTTGATTCTAACTTCAGGGTTTTCTAAACTGATTTATTGAGTCCAAATCAAGTATCTTACCACTCGTGATTCCCATTCTGGTTTTAATTTGTTAGTCAAGGAAGAAATTGCCAAATCTCCAAAACAGGATAAACTGGAATCAGCTTCGTTTAAAAGTTGGATGAACTGTCCTTCAATCATAATCACCTATGATCTTGATTCAAGCTTCAGGGTGAATTCTAAATGATTTATGGAGTCCAAAAACTAAGATTCTTACATCGTGATTCATTCTGGTTTTATATCGTATAACAAGAAGAAATTGGCCAAATATATACACAGGAATAAACTGGATCACTTCGGTTAAAAGTGGGATAACTTATTCATTCATAAACTCCAATGATAATTGATTAAACTCCAGGGTGATTTCTACACTGATTTAATGAGGTAAATCAGAGCTTCTTCACATCGTGAATTCATTCTGGTTTTTTAGTATCAAGAAATAAATTGCCAAATCTCCAACAGGGTAAACTGGAATCACTTTCGGTTAAAAGTGGAATAACATCTTCATCATAACTCCTATGATATTGATTCAACTTCAGGATTGATTATCCACTGATTAATGAGTCCAAATAAAGCTTATTACATCTTGATTCATTCTGGTTTGATTAGAATCAAGAAGAAACTGCAAATCTCCAAACATGGTATACTTGAGTCACTTAGGTTAAAAGTGGGATAATTTCTTCATCATAACTCCTATGATCTTGATTCAACTTCAGGGTGATTCTAAACTTATTTATGAGTCCAAATCAATATTCTTACATCGTGATTCATTCTGGTTTTATTTGTATCAAGAAGAAATTGCCAATTCTCCAAACTGGAATCACTTCGGTTAAAAGTGGGATAACTTCTTCATCATAACTCCTATGATCTTGATTCAACTCCAGGGTGATTCTACACTTATTAATGAGTCTAAATCAAGCTTCTTACACCGTGATTCCATTCTGGTTTTTATTAGTATCAAGAATATATTGCCAAATCTCCAAACAGGGTAAACTGGAATCACTTCGGTTAAAAGTGGGATAAATTCTTCATCATAACTCCAATGATATTGATTCAACTTCAGGATGATTATCCACTGATTTATGAGTCCAAATAAAGCTTCTTACATCTTGATTCATTCTGGTTTGATTAAAACCAAGAAGAAATTGCCAAATCTCCAAACATGGTAAACTAGAATCACTTCGGTTAAAGGTGGGATAACTTCTTCATCATACTCCTATGATCTTGATTCAACTTCAGGGTGATTCTAATCTGATTTATGAGTCAAATAAATTTCTTACATCGTGATTCATTCTGGTTTTATTTGTATCAAGAAGAAATTGCCAAATCTCCAAACAGGTAAACTGGAATCACTTCGGTTAAAAGTGGGATAACTTCTTCATCATAACTCCATTGATATTGATTAAACTTCAGGGTGATTTACACTGATTAATGAGTCAAATCAAGCTTCTTACATCGTGATTCATTCTGGTTTTATTGTATCAAGAACAAATTGCCAAATTTTCAAACATGGTAAACTGGAATCACTTGGTTGAAAGTGGGATAACTTCTTCATCATAACTCCTATGATATTGATTCAACTTCAGGGTGATTCTAAACTGATTTATGAGTCCAATCAAGATTCTTACATCTTGATTCAGTTCGTGGTTTATATGTGATCATGAAGGAAATGCTCAAATCTCTCAAACAGGATAAAAGCTGAATCACTTCGGTAAAAGTGGATAACTTCTCTTCATAAGTCAATGATATTAAGTCAAATTCAGGATGAGTCTTCACTGATTACTGAGTCTAAAGACAGATTCTACAGTCTTGATTCATTCTGGTTTGATTAGAATCAAGAAGAAATTCCCAAATCTCCAAACAGGGATAACTGATCACTTCGTTAAAGTGGAATAGACATCTTCATCATACCTCCTATTATTGGAATTTGTGAAAGTATGAAGAGAGAATAGTGAGTTAGGTGAGATTTTTCGGTGACAGAATCAATGAAGAACAGATGGAAGAACAAGAAAATTAGTTTCTGGACCAGTTTAGAAGAGAGGAGAGAGAGAGTGACGAATTTGGAGATTGAGCAGAGAGAAGGGAGATTATTTCTCCTTGATTCTATACTTAGCTTGCACATACATATGATAGAGGTTTAGAAAGAGAGAAAGGACAGTGACTTTAGCCTCTAGCTTGTTCCTCAGTTCACCTGGAATCAAAAAAAACACACACACCCAAACACACGCAAATGGTCTATAGATGGTTTGGTTTTGTTGAGTACCTCATAAGGTGATATATCACTGAGCACTTTTGTAGGAATCCTGTTGATTAAGTACGAGGCAGTCACAACTGCATCACCCCAAAAATGTTTAGGAACATTCATATGGAACATCATGCTTCTAGCCACCTCCATTAGATGTCGATTTTTCCTCTCAGCCACACCATTTTGTTGAGGTGTGTAGGGACAACTAGTTTGATGGATGATGCCTTGTGCTGCAAGGTATTGCTTGAAGATTGTGCTTGTGTATTCTCCTCCATTATCTGATCTAAATATTTTGATCTTGGCATGAAAGTGGTTAGCAATATAGCTTTGAAAATTTTTAAATGCTTCTAACACCCTATCCTTAGATTTCAACAAGGTTAACCATGTGTACTTAGATTTTTCATCTATTAAAGTCACAAAGTACTTATGCTGTTCTCTAGATGCACAAGGGGCTGTCCAAACATCAGAATGAATAAGATCAAAGCAATTATCATAGATACTCACTGATTTAGGAAACACAGACCTACAATGTTTTTCCTAGAATACAAGCTTCACAATCACTTTTAAAAGAAACACTAGGCAACATGATGTTCAAGGCGCGAGAATGAGGGTGTCCTAATCTAGCATGCCATATTACATCTTTAGGTAATTCAGAAACAGAGTTTAAAGCACAAGATAAATCAGAAGCTAGCAGTGTGTCCTCAAGCAAGTACAAGTCTCCCTTGGTTCCACCTTTGCCAAGCAACTTACTAGTCTCAATATCCTGAAAATATACTTCATTAGGGGTGAAAGTAACATGACAATTTAAATCAGTAGTGGCCTTTCTAACAGACAGGAGGTTAGAAGCAAAGGTTGGCATATAGAAGGCTTTAGACACCTTATCAAACAGTTTTAAATCACCTACACCTTTTATAGGAACTCTATCACCATTAGCTATCATAACATTTCCTAGAATTGGTTTTATATTAGTAATCAAGTTTGAATCACTGATCATATGGTGTGATGCACCTGAGTCTATAACTAATGGTCTAGTACTGCCTATTCCATTCATTGCAATACCAGCAGTGTATGAAGCATTAAGAGAGATACCAAGAGTGTTAAGGTTACCAGAGTTCTCCTTTAAAGCCTTGATGAGAGCATCCAAGTCAGACCTCTTAATGTTCTCATCATGATTCGACCTTGCAGTGGAGTAGGAGGAGGTTGTTGCCATGGCCTTTCCCATACCAGTGTTAGAGCACATTGGTTCAGCTCCTTCAGTTGAGAAGTGGGCTCTAGCATCTTGGTACTGGTTCCTGAACTTGTTTGGCTTCAAGTGAGGATGAAGTATCCAGCACTTATCCTTCATGTGGCCCTTCTTCTTACAATGATCACATGTCAAGACCCTCCTATCATCTGGTTTGTAAACTCCTTTGTTTGCTACTGGTCCTTCAGCTTGGTTACTCATAACCAAATCGCCTTTGCCTCCAAATAAGCCAAGAGATCCTTGTTCCTTCTGAATCTGAGCACACACTTCTTCAAGGCTTGGTAGCTTGTCTGCTCTCAGTATGTGCTTGATTAGATCATTGTAGGTTGGATTTAGAGTGAGGAGCAACCCAAACACCTTATCCTGCTCTCTCCTCTCATTCAAGACTGAGGGTTCTATGGTATGTGGTCTAAGCATCTCCAGCTCTGCCCACAGTGACCTAAACTTCCCAAAATGGACTGTAAAATCCATGTCTTCTTGACTGAGGGAGTTTATAGCTTTCTTTACTTCAAAAACTCGAGTAAGGTTTGATACATTACCATAGACCTTGTATAGAGTTTCCCACAAATCTTTGGAGCTTTCACAGTATGAATAAGCTTCCAAAATGGCTGGATCCAGAGAGTTCTGGATGAGAGACAGCACCATGAGATCCTCCTGAACCCATTTGGCTTCATCAATCACCACCATCTCCTTTCCATCTTCTCCTTGGATAGTTTGTTTTGGAGCTTCTCCACTTGAGACATGACTCCATAAACCTCTTCCTCCAAGGGCAGTCTTCACCAATCTCGACCATAGAAGGTAATTAACTCCCTTCAAAGTTACTGGAATGGTCACAGCTTTAGTGTTCTCCATTTTTTTCTTGCTATAAGTTTCTGGGTAAGAGAAACTGAAACAGAGAGTATGAAACAGAGTAGAATAGAGAGCTTTGCGGAAGTAGAATAGGTTTCAAGAGCTTTGAGGCTCTGATACCATGTGATTTTTAGAGAATATAGGAGAGATTAGACTGGAAACATTATGAACTTGCTCAAGAACATGAAGAACAGCAAGAGAGAGAAGGGATTTCGTGTGTGTGTGAGAGAGAGAGAGAGAGAGAGAGAGAGAGAGGCAGAGAATAGAGAAGTGAATTGTTTATTCAACTTAATTTCTGGTCTTCTGGATACAATCTTTAAATAGACAAGTAACCAAGTAAAATATCCTAGTTATAATACTAAAATAAGAGGCTCCCAACAATAAGAATAAACAAATGGACTAGGGTCCAAACTGTCTTGCTCAGATGCACCAGACTGAAAGGGACAGGTCCCAACAGTTGTCTAGCCTTCTGGTCCCCATCTCCACATGTGAAACCAGTCCCCCAACGTTCCTTTTCTTCAGCCAAGACAAGATAAGTCTTCCTAGTTGATTCCTTGCAGAACTCTTCACTTTCTTTACTTGCAAGTCACGTTGGGACCTTTAGGTTGTACGGACAGCCTTGGTTCACAAGTCATCTTTAATCTGAGCCATCTTCTTCTCATTGTTTCATCTCCTCATTTTATTGCTTCATCTCAACACTAACAAGTCTCAAGAAGAAGAAAAACATTCTTTCCACATCTACCAAACAATCCTACTCACTTTCTGCTTCAAGTACATTAGCCATTATCAATTTGTATTTTTCTTTGGCATATCAACGAACACCTAGTGTGCAGTCACTATATCTTCAGAATGCGACAGAAACTTGTCTCTACACAAACCTTAACAACCGAAGACATTACTATTACGCTTATAGCTTCTGAATTCCAGACAAATAAACCAAACCAGCATTATCCTATCACTATGACTTCACAGCAATACTCTATGTTCTGTCTTAGAACAAAGAAAATACCTTGGATCGAGTTCAAACTGGATTACTGCCATGACCTCTGTTTTTTTTTTCAAGGAACGTGAGAAGGCCACCTGATGTCTTCATGAACAAAAAGTAGCAAGCTTTACTCTGTTGGGTCTTCATGAACAAAGGCTAAAATCTAGCGGTGGTATTTCCATGGCGGTAGAAGCAGAACCCGTTGAAAAGATGCTGTATTTTCAAGGAGAGAGAAACGGTAGCTTCACGTGAGGAGAAAGCTGTGTTGAGCTGATGAGATTAAAAAAAAACCCAGAAGTTCCATGAACCGACTGAAGCTCTGATACCATGTTGGAAAAGCGATGAATGGCTAAGAACATGAACTCACTCTTTAAGAAAGGAAGAGACAATCAACTTGTGATTGAATCCTCTCAGCAAAATAATCTACACAACCATCTGAATCTAGAGAGATTAAGTGGCTGTGAGATTGATACATGATTAATGATAGAGGAAGCATAGAGGATTTGGGAGGATTTGAGTTTGGGGTGTCCGTACAATTGTCCGTACAAAGGCCGTACAATGGCCGTACACCCAAACTTACCTTGAAGATGAAGTTACCCGGGGAAGAGGTTAATCGACCAAGAGTTACCTTGATCACTTACCACGCGGGAAGCTTGACCAAATGGATAAGAGAGGCGCGTCTCTGACAGGCTGGCTCATGGCTGGAAGAGCATCTGGTCAAGATCCCTTTGGCATCAAACGTGTGGAGCTTCTGGTCCAAGCATTTCAAATAGACGCTCCTCCCCGGCTTGACCACACATGCTTTTGGTCTTTGTTAACGTTGAAACCTTATCCTAATCTCCTCTATATATTGTAAAGCTTGCTTATCATTAATCATAACGAGTATTTCAGTCTCTCTCTCTTGTTTATCTCTCTACACTCTCTCATGGTTTCTCTTAAGTCTACCCGGATCTCTCTTCATTTTCTTGTCTAAGTCTCTTTATTCTCTCGATCCTTCACTCTTTCTTCTGTTTATACTCAAGTTTCTCTCAAGATTTCACAAGGAACCTCAGAGAGCTCATAGAATGAATCATCTAATTGTCTTTGATCCATGTGATTTCCAAAGGACCTTATTAGGTACTTTTCTGTTCACTCCTTTTTTTTGGTACAAGAAAGGGGAAGTGGAACTATCAAGACACGACTTGGACATGAGACATGTTGTATTTGAGCCTGGAGGAGAGGTCTTGCATCAGAAGAACAAGATCAAACAGGTTAAGAAGAGTTCAGCTGCACCAACATTGGATTTTGTAGATTTCTCATCCTTTGAAGATAAGGGGTTGCACGTCTCAGCTCAGCAAGAGTTTCACTACGAAACCAACTGGAGAATGAAGCCAAATCAGTCACGGATCCAACAAGCCAGACAACACAGAGAATGGCCTTCTGATCATCAAGATATTGCTAGTTTTGCAAAACATGCCGGTTTGGATCTTTCCCAAGAGGAACTTATGTCTGATTGTGCTGGAAGGTTACAGACCTACTCGTGGAGACCTGGAGAATATTTCCACAAGATTACCACCCTTGGAGAGTGCTCTGTTCGTGCTAGAACAAGTTGGGGCCATAAGGAGTTTGAAGTTGATCAAAAGGACTTGCATCTTGACCATATCAAGATATGGAAGCCACCAGATATGCAGCAACTTCAGTACCAATGCAAAGATTATCAAAATGTAATTGGAGATGAAGGAGTCACTAGAGACAATGGTGAAGTGATTACTGGAGCAGGAGAAGAACTCATGTTTTCTTCTAAAATCAAAGAGAAACCACCAGATGAACTTAGTCTACCACAGTCTCCAAAGAAACCAACCCGGGGTAACTATCTAAACTCAAAGAAAAACATGAAGCCTGATTTGCTTGCTGTGAGTACAGGTCAAACTGTTTTGAGATCTACCATTGTCGAAAAGAGAAGCTATAATAATCAGAGTATCAAGAATGGGTTGTTGGCTAAGTTGGTGATGCAACAATCAAACCTTGGAGACTGTCTAGCCGCCAGCCTTGACATAGGGACAGTCCGAGGGTCATATCTCAACAACCACAAGGAGTTAACCATCAAACTCGACTGCCATGGAAACTTAACTCATCAGGGGCTCACGTCGAATTGGAATCAAGTCAAAACCTTCTCAGATGAAAGAGTTATGGGTTCTACAAATCGGGTGATCCTGTATTGGCTATCTTTGAATTTTCCTGAGTTTAAAACATCTCAATCCTATATATGGCGACCAGGTGAGCATGCTAAGGTAAGTGATCATGTTTTCAAGAGTTCTTTTATCAATTACACAGATATGATGCACTTGTTTTTGTCAAAAGAGCCATGTGCAGATTATGATGAAGCTTGGAAGCATACAAGAAGAAAGAACAAGCATGTGGAAGACAAGCGGTTCAAGCCACCTGATTTGGATCAGGATAAGCACCAGGACGTCACTAACTTCATCCTTATCAAAGAAGCACCACCAGAAGCAGCACACAAGCCAAAACCGAGCAAAAACCAATTTGGGATAAGATTATTACTCTTTGATAAACTTTCATGTGCTAACTTGCTTTGTTTCAACATGTCAGGTTTAAGTAATGAATCAGGAACTAAATGGATTAGTGCCTTCTACATATCCAAACCAGTCAGCCACAATGCCTATCAAAGAGGCTTGCAAGGTAAAACAGATTTGAGGACAAATCTTTTTGAAGAGGGAGGGGATGATGTGATCCTGGAAAGCACCAAAAAATGGAAGCATGAACCTGAACCTGAAGAGCTTGAGGATGCAACATTTAAGAGTGCATTTGATGTGATCAAGGACCGGATCACTAAGGAGAACAAGGAGAGTCTAGATGAACCACAAGAAGCCACATTGCACCAACAACTTGGTGATGATGCTCTAGCCATTCCTGAAGGTCCCATGACTCGTTCCAGAGTCAAGAATCTTAAAGAGAATGTTGTTGGATTACTCACTTCACATCCACAACAACAAAGTCTTGGACAAGGTCTGATCCGAGATGTCTTGATCACCATTCAAGCCATCTCTACATCAAGCTGAGTTAGTGTCTAGGCAAGACATGGGGTGTGTGCTCTTTTCCTTGCTTTTGGTTTTGTCCCACGAGGTTTTCCAGGAGGAAGGTTTTTAACGAGGCCACAACTTGTCTACACATCACCTAAGTGCTATTCTCGGTCCAAGACTATAGAAGTTTACATTTTATTTCATTCCATTTAAAAGCTTATGTTAAACTCTCTTTCCTTTTTTTGATTCATGTCGAAACCCTAGAGGATTTGTCTCTGGTTTCTTATTTAAAGGGTTCTCTACACCCTTTTGTAATCATCCAGTCTTTTAATAAACAAGTTACCTTCATTCTTGTCGGCTCTCTCTCTCTAGAAGGTGTCGAGTTCTGGTGTGTAATATCCAGAGACCTAAGGGTGTCTAATTTGGTGTGTCATATCCAAGTTATTCATCTAGGAGTATCAAGAGATCATCCATCCCTCTTGTGTCACCATTCAATCCACACGCCTTGGAGGACTTGAGTCTCTGATTCGTTCTTGCAAGGATCTATCCATTCCCATCAACCAAAGAGCATCCTAGGGACGCATCAATACAATAATTAGAATTAAACTAAGAACAGATTAAATACTCTAGTTTGAATCTATTCCTTGAGAAGTGACACAACACTTTCAGTTTGTTCACTTAAGGAGAATAGGAAATAGAATCAGTAAGCTAGAGTTTAAGAGAAGATAAAGAAGAGTTTAAACTGATTTTAGAGTACAATGGGCAAGCATGATCTGCCCTTAGGCAGACCCAAAACATGTATACCTTAACTCCCTACATTGTGACTAATTTAAAGAACACTTAGTAAAGAGATGAGTTATACACGAAATTTATGAATGCTTGTCTCTTATTTCTTGTGTGTTCATTACAATGAGGCTGCCTCTTTATTTATAGAGGAGAGCCTTAGGTTTTACAGCAGCAACAACAAGACAAAGGAGAGGTTAAACTAATACTATCCTAGGAAATGAATAAATAAAGCTATTTGGAAGCAGCCAAGGAGGAAGAGGACAAGAGAGTTTTCTGCAGCAAGAGAGTGAAAGGGACAGCTCCCAGCAGCCATATTCCTTAAGCTCACATGTGATCCCATTTGAATTCAAACCGAATTCCTTGGCGCCAACCAGCTTCTTCTTTCTTGGTCGACATAAAGCTCACCCGGACTATGCACATTGGTCTTGATTCTTTTGCACAAACGTTGCACCAAGGATTATCTTCAACCCTTGTTTTGCACATTGATCTGTGGGTGTTTTGAGGCTGACCCAAACTTTGCACATCATTATCTTTCTTGTTCTTCTCAACTTGCTGGCTCCTTTATTTATTGTGCAAGTCTTGATTACTTGCAACACACTTCATGCCTCTACAGCCTCCTTCTCTTCTTGCACACACACCTTGATCATCTTTTCATTGTCTTGGCTGTGTGATCAGTATCTTGAGGCTGGAGATGCTTGGCCTTCACTTCCTTTGTTTGGCCTTCACACCTCATTGTCTTGCTTCACTCTAATACTTGATCACCTCCTCTACTTGTCTTTGCAACTCTTTAGTCTCAACATGATTTTTTCTGTATGCTGGTCTGTTAGGAAGAGTGGATCCAGGAACAAAATCAATCTGATGCTCAATCCCACGAACTGGTGGCAAACCAATGGGGCTATCTTCTGGAAACACATCAGTATACTCCTGCAAGAGAGAGACCAGTTCACTAGGATAATCCTGTGTAAGATCAGTAATTGTTAGCAAAGTCTCTTTAAACATAAGCAAAACAATAGAGTGTTGAGAGTAGAGAATTCTCTTGATATCTCCCTGCTTTGTATAGAGGTTGTGATGTTTCTGATTAGGTCTGAGGTCTATCTCTTTCTTTTTCTGAAGCTGGAGTTGATCCTCATGAACTTCCTTAGGTGACAAAGGCACCAGCACTGTCTTCTTTCCATTGAACTCAAAAGAGTGCTTGTTGGTGAACCCATCATGAACCACACGCCTATCAAACTGCCATGGTCTACCAAGAAGGATATGGCTAGCTTCCATTGGTAACACATCACACAAGACTTCATCCTCATATCTACCAATGGCTATAGGAACCCGCACTTGATTGGAGACTCTCATCTCACCTTCTTCATTGAGCCACTGCAGCCGGTAAGGTCTAGGATGTTTCTGAACTTTCAAACCCAATTTCTGCACCATGGTCTCACTAGCTACATTAACACATCTTCCACCATCAATAATGAGACTGCACACTTTTCCCTGGACCAAACACCTAGTGTAGAAGAGGTTCTCACGCTGCTCAATCTCTTCATTATTAGTTTGCAAGTTCAAGAGCCTTCTTGTCACCAACAACCTTCCTTTAACTCTCTTCACGAGACCTTTCCAGATCAGAGCCGGGGTCCTCTTTCTCTGTTTCACACTCTCCATTCTCAAGTAGAATCATAACCTTCTTGTTGGTGCACTCATTGGCATAATGTCCTCTTCCTTGACACTTAAAACACTTAACATCTCCATTTCTAGAGCTTGTAACTTCGGCCTTGCCCTTTTCTTTGCTGTATGTGTTGCTCGGCTTGGATTCTTCTTTCTGTTGAGGCTTGCTGTCCTTCAAATGAGATGGTTTCTCTTCTTTAGTGTACTGATACTTTCTGGACCCATAGTTGCCTCGCGAGTGATGCTTTCTCTTAAGTTGCTGCTCCACCAGAATAGCCTTGTGCAACATCTCTTCTATTTCTATATAGTGCTGCATCTCCACACTGTCTTGTATCTCGCGGTTAAGTCCTCCAAGAAACCGTGCCATAGTGGCCTCTCTGTCCTCAGATACACCAGCCCTCAACATCAGCAACTCCATCTCCTGGTAGTACTCTTCCACAGTCTTAGGTCCTTGTGTAAGTCTCCTCAATCTTTGATGAAGATCTCGGTGGTAGTGGTTAGGCACAAACCACTTGCGCATAAGAGACTTCATCCCTTGCCAAGTATCAACCGGATACTCTTGATTTATCCTCCTAGTAGTCACGAGTTGATCCCACCAGCTCAAGGCATAATCATAGAACTCAGTTGCAGCAAATTGAATCCTCTGAGCATTGGTGTAGTGCCGGCAGTTGAATACAATCTCAATCTTCTTCTCCCACTCAAGATAAGCATCTGGATCAACTTTGCCATGGAAGGAAGGGATCTTAAGCTTCAAACCAGAAAGCTCATCACGGTAAGGTCTTCTTTCATCATGATCACGACGGTTTCTCCTTCTACTACTTCTTGATGCTGAGGAAGACCCACTTCTTTCACTTCTGTGGCGCTCATAGTAGTTATCAGTCTCTTGTGAACCACCATGCTCTTGTGGAGTGTGCGTTTGACGGTTCCTCCTGCTCTCATTGCTGTGTCCTTGATCCGGAGCTTGTCTAATCTCTTTTCTGATCTCTTCCATGTTTTGTTTCATCATCTCAGTCATATTCTCCAACATAGTTTGATTCAGTTGGGCAGTCATGGCTTCCATCAACAGCTTGTTTCTTCTTACCAAATCTGCTTCTGCATCATCTTCGTTATTCATTGGTACCTGAGATTAAAACAAATAAAACTCAGCTAGTAAGAGAGTTCCGGAATTGAATCAATTAAGGAAACAAGAGTAAAGATGGACTAGGCGGCAAAAGATTTTGATCAGGATTTGAAATTCTTTGTAACTTAAACCGCAAGAATGCCAAGAGTTACTCACTATCAATCGATCACTACTTCTTAATCTATCAGATTTCAACGACACAAGACAAGATCAATCAGTTTCACACAGGTTAAACAACAGATCGAAAGTTAAACGAGTAGAAACAACAGATCTAGAACAATAACAGTAAGAGATGATCAAATCTAGAACAGATCTGAAAGAAAAACTTTTGAATCGATAAATTTCGAAACACCAAACTTCAGATTTACCATGATGAAACAGAATGACTCGGATCTTTAGAATAGAGACAACAAAAGCTAGATCTATCGATTGTTATGAAAGCAAAGAACAGATCTATAAAAGCTTAAAGAAATCGAGTACTTCCCTAGCCAGAGTTGCTCTGATACCACATAATACACTCCTAGGATGCTTCTCTGGTTGATAATGGGATAGATCCTTGCAAGTAGAGAATCAGAGACTCGATCTTCTTCAAGGCGTGTGGATTGATTGGTGACACAAAGAGTTATGTGATGCGTCCCTAGGATGCTCTTTGGTTGATGGGAAAGGATAATCCTTGCAAGAACGAATCAAAGAGACTCAAGTCCTTCAAGGCGTGTGGATTGGATGGTGACACAAGAGGGATGGATGATCTCTTGATACTCCTAGATGAATGGTTTGGATATTACACACCAAACTAGACACCCTTAGGCTCTGGATATGACACACCAGACTCGACACACTTCTTTTAGAGAGAGAGAGAGCCGCAAAAGATGAATGACTTGTATAGAAAAGGTTGCGTGAGTACAATAGGGTATAAGGCACCCTTTAAATAAGAAAACCAGAGACATGCCTCTATGGTTTTCGACAAAGAACCAAAAAAGGAAAGAAAGCAAACTATAGTTTATAAGTTTAAATGAAATAAAAATGCACTTCTATTGATCTTGGACCGAGTGTAGCACTTAGGTGATTTGTAGACATGTTGTGGCCTCGTTAAAAACCTTCTTTCTAGAAAACCTCGTGGGACAAAACCAAAAGCAAGGAAAAGAGCACGCACTCCATGTCTGCCTAGACACTACCTCAGTTTGGTGTAGAGATGGCTTGAATGGTGATCAAGACATCTCGGATCAAACCTTGTCCAAGAACCTCTTGTTGTGGATGTGAAGTGAGTAATCCAACAACATTCTCCTTAAGCTTCTTGACTCTGGAACGAGTCATGGGACCTTCAGGAATGGCTAGAGCATCCTCATCAAATGGTTGATGCATAGTGGCTTCATGTGGCTCATCTAGACTCTCCTCATTGTCCTCCTTAGTGATCCGGTCCATGATCACATCATCCCCTCCCTCTTGAAAAGGATTTGTCCTCAAATCAGGTCCATCTACAACAAAAGGAGCCAAGTCAGTGACATTGAAGCTATTTGATACATCGTACTTACCTTGGAGATCAAGCTTGTAGGCATTGTCATTGATCTTGTGGATGATCTCAAAGGGTCCATCAACCCTTGGCATCAGCTTGGACTTCCTCTCGTTGGGGAACCTATCCTTCCTTAGGTGCAACCAAACTTGGTCACCAACTTCAAAGGTCCTCACACGTCTCCCCTTGTTTGCTTGCTTCTCATAAAGCTTGGTCTTCTGCTCAATGTTTTGTCTAGACTTCTCATGAATCTGTTGAACCAACTCGGCTTTCTTCTTGCCATCTAGACTTGTCCTTTCACACTCAGGTAAAGGCATTAGATCCAAAGGAGAGGTGGGATTGAACCCATAAACAATTTCAAATGGAGAATACTTAGAAGCAGAATGCATAGCATGATTGTATGCAAATTCACAATGTGGCAAGTATTCTTCCCATGTTCTTAAGTTCTTCCTAATGAATGCACGCAGGAGTGTTCCTAATGTCCTATTAACTACCTCAGTTTGCCCATCAGTTTGTGGATGACATGTAGTAGAGAACAAAAGCTTAGTTCCTAACTTAGACCAAAGTGTCTTCCAAAAGTAACTAAGAAACTTAGTGTCCCTATCAGAAACTATGGTTCTAGGCATGCCATGCAAACGTACAACCTCCTTAAAGAACAAGTTAGCTATATGCAATGCATCATCAGTCTTATGACATGCTATGAAGTGTGCCATCTTAGAGAACCTATCAACAACAACAAAGATAGAATCCTTTCCAGTCCTAGTTCTAGGCAAACCAACAATGAAATCCATAGAAATGTCATTCCAGGGATGGTGTGGAATAGGTAAAGGAGTATACAAACCCTGGTTTTGAACTTGGGACTTGGCATGCTTGCAAGTAGCACACCTTCCACATATCCTCTCCACATCTCTCTTCATATGCGGCCAATAGAAGTGATCCTGTAAAACTTTTAAGGTCTTGGCAATCCCAAAGTGTCCCATTAGACTGCCCCCATGGGATTCCCTGACAAAAGGTCTCTCAAAGAGCAATTAGGCACACACAATCTATTGTCAAAGAATAAGTATCCTTCCTTTCTAAAGTAATGCCCTGAGGCAAACTTTGCACATGAAGCATAAGCTTCCTTGAAATCAAGATCAGTATCATACATATCTTTTATCTGCTCAAATCCAAGTAACTTAGCATCTAAAGTTGTCAAGAGAACATACCTCCGAGATAGTGCATCAGCAACTACATTCTCCTTACCTTGTTTGTACTTGATCACGTATGGGAAGGTCTCAATGAATTCAACCCACCTTGCGTGTCTCTTGCTAAGCTTACTCTGCCCTTTTAGATACTTGAGGGACTCATGATCAGTGTGGATGACAAACTCTTTGGGCCACAAGTAATGTTGCCACGTTTGTAATGCCCTCACCAAGGCATAGAGCTCTTTGTCATAGGTTGCATAGTTGAGTGTGGCTCCTCCAAGCTTCTCACTGAAGTATGCAATGGGTTTCCTATCCTGCATCAACACGGCACCAATACCAATTCCTGATGCATCACATTCTATTTCAAAGGTTTTAGCAAAGTCAGGAAGCATAAGAAGAGGTGATTGAGTAAGCTTCTCTTTTAGGCTCTGGAAAGCCTTCTCTTGTGCTTCTCCCCACTTGAACCCCACTTCCTTCTTTATAACTTCAGTTAAGGGAGCTGCAATGGTGCTAAAGTCCTTGACAAATCTCCTATAGAAGCCGGCAAGTCCATGGAAGCTCCTCACTTCTCCTACTGAGGTTGGACTCGGCCATTCCTTGATTGCCTTGATCTTCTCTTCATCAACCTTAACTCCATCTGCACTCACAACAAAGCCTAGGAAAACCAAGTTATCCGTGCAAAAGGTGCACTTCTTTAGGTTGGCATAAAGCTTCTCATTCCTTAGAACAC